>JAJHUR010140504.1:177359-188700 GCA_027495735.1 Lutjanus campechanus | reverse complement strand
AGAACAAAATTTTCATCCGTGTTATTCTTGGAAGTCAGTGTCCACCGAACATGAATATCTGCTTCCCTCTTGTAGCTCAGGGTCAAATTAAAAAGGCCTTGCATGCCTTCAATCTTGCGTGTGTTGTTAGGCAGGTCCATGTTAAACCAAATCCACCTCTGAAATCTTGGTCTAGGTGAGCTGGGAAGGTTGGAGAGGTCGTCCTGGATCGCTCTGTGAAATACCAAAACTCCTTGAGCTCTGGAGTACAAAGATCTATCATCGGTGAGGTGGCAGCCGTTAATTTTGAAAAGTTTCTTACAGTCCTGTAAATCAAACATTTTGTTTTCAGGCCAGAACCACAGCAGCAGCACAGGCTTCCTCAGCCGCTCTGAATGAACCAAGGGAGGGTGACATATTGGAGATGGTAATGACTTGTAGTACATTAAAAACAGAACTATGAATCCAGCCAGGATGAGAATCACTGCCATGGCGGCTCGTAAAACATGAAACATGGGAGTGGACGCCATAATAAACCTGTAAAGAAAGAAGAATCCTGCATCACAATCATTGGAAACACTTCCCCTCAACAAGTTATTGGTCAAGTTATTGTCAATCAAAAGCAGAAAAGTTAAGTCTGCCTAAAAAACATGAAACAGTATGACACAGCACAATATCTTCATTACATAATGTCATTTTCAAAGCAGCAAAGTGTAAAGCAGATGCAAAGTTTGGACAAAATACTTGCATGTACCTTTGAGCTGAGAATGACGCCTTTACTCAGAAGGTGAGTGTGTATGTATGTGTGTATGTGTGCTTATTCTACAGGATCCAGACTGTGACTGCACAGGTCTGACAAGTTACTCTTGTTTCAAGCTCAGAATAACTTCCTCACTTTTCTCCTCTCACTCACAGACCATGTGTTGATGCCACACCTACTCTTTAGCCCAACCTACACCGTATCAGCATTTGAAACCTTTATTTATGACTGTGAAACAATTTATTTTCATAGAGACTTTTTATTTGGTGTTGATCCATTTTTCAGATTCCGTGATCAAATATTTAAAATCACAATGAAAAAGAGAGAGAATATAAAGTGATTGCATGATTTCCCAAAAGTAAAATTACTTGTAAAATGACCAAAATCCATGACATGCCCATATATTATTAAATAACTTAACTGGGGTTTTATGGGGTCATAAACAAAGCAAAACTACTACATCTACAGAGAAAAACAAATGTAAAATAACAAAAGTCACCTTGCCTTATAAGATTCATTATCAGTAAGTATCAGTCTCAAATCATGTTTTTAAGGACCAGTGTGTAGGATTTATTGACATCTAGTGGTGAGCTTTCAGATTGCAAATGCCTCCTTCACCCTCCCCTTCCTCATGTGTAGAACATACATACATAACGGTTGAACTTGGTGGCCTCCACTGAAGATGACCTGCTCCCTCTGTAGATATAAATGGCCCATTCTAAGTTAACTAGTGATAACATACTTGTGAATATTACAGTCAATTTCTGTCATAAATAGATTCCTGTAAACCTTACACACTGGACCTTTGATCCAATATATTTATTTATATTATATAATTACAATTCACCTTCTTTAACTCAAAAGATAATCTTTTACCAACACTAATGGATGAAATGGATGAAAAGCATAAAAAAGTATGAATGAGCATAAGAGAACATAAGATAAGACAGATAAATTAAAGCAAATACCAAATACACAAATGGTGTGATCAGTGCATAAACAGGCAACAAGTGACAAGTTGAAACAAGCCAAAAGACATTTAAGACATTTAACTTTTGCCTCCTTCTGCAAACATATGAGTTGGAGATGATTACACTCTGGAAGGGTTGAGAAACTTTTATATTCTAAAGTTGTTCTACTATGCAAAAGTTCTACCCACAGATGAAGATCTTTTCACATTTCACACATTTTTGCTTTAAAATGACTAATCATGTCACTCCTTATCCACAATCCAAAAATGTTTTCCTGTTATTTCTCTACTAGATTACACCAAAAACGTTTTCAGGTAATGTCACTGATTCAATGTGTTTTACATTTAAGAAAATTATGGCAGCACCATTTTCTGTTTTGTTTTCATCAGAATAACTTCTAGCCTGTTCATAAAACAAATGTTGTAACATTGCAGTAATAGGAAGAGTTTGGGGAAAATTCACCACTTTGTTTTCTGAGGAAGAGAAAATTGATACCACTCTCACGTCTTTCTGTTAAATATGAAGTTACACCTAGCAGCTGGTTAGCTTAGCTTTGCCTGAAGACAAGAGGCAGGGGGAAACAGCAAGCCTGATTCTGTCCAAGTACTCCCACCAGCACCTCTAAAGCTGACATCACATTATAGCTTCTTATTTAAAGGTATGCTATGCGGATAAAAAACAAAAAAAACCAAAAAAACAAAACACAATGTATGGACTCAAATGGATATATGGATATATCATCACTTGTGGCCCACTAAGTGTGTTTCTGTATCAAGAGAAAGCCTGATCTCTGCCTGTACTGTCTTTTTTTAAAACTTTTAATCTGTACAAAAAATTGTGTAAAAGCAGTCTTATGTGCTGGGCTGTTTCAATATATAGCAAGGCCAACTGTTTATCCTCGTTTACAGTCTTAGTTTAACCAATAATGTTTACATGTGCAAAGTTATGAGCAGATTATTCAAGTATCCTATCTTGATCTGTGTTATTGTTCAGGGGTGAGTCACTATCAATGGATGTTCTCATCCGTGGAACCACTTATAAAGATTATGAAATACATGATAATCCTTGTCTCTTGATATGTGGTCACAGGCGAGGCAGACAGGATGAATGAATTCATTTTGGGTTGACAGGAGATGAGGAGTGGCTTTGAAGTACTTCCTCCACTCAAAGTAACGCATGTACTCCTCATCATTTTTGTCCAAGTAGAGCAGAAAGTCTGCCAGTGCCTTTGCGTTAGGAAAATCATTAATGTGAATGAAGGAGTCAGAAGGAAAGAACTCCTCGTAGTTTTCTCTTGTTGTACCCAAAAGTATAGGGACTGTCCCTGCCACAAGAGGCCCGTTAACCTTCTCTGTGATGTAGTCTTTGTGAATCGAGTTCTCAAATGCAAGGTAAAACTTACAGGTTGAAAGGGTTGGGTAATAGTTTTCATAACTCAAATATTTCCCATAAGCTGTACCATAGACATCAATCTTAATGTATTTGGACAGTTCACGATAATATTGTTCTCTCACAGCTGTTCCGGTGGCTGGGTTTCTGTTACTGACAACCCAACATGCCAGTTTGTCTTTCTTGGGCAGAACAAAGTCATTTTTCTCTTCTGGGTCCTTGATAGTGAGCTCAAACCTCACTGTGATGTCAGCATCTCTTCTGTAGCTCAGGGTTAAGTTAAACAGGTGGTCCACACCTGGTATCTTCCACGTGTTTGTTGGAGATTCCACATTGAACCAAATCCACTTCTGAAAAGACGGACGTGGCTCCTTCGGCATGTTTAGCAATTGCATGTTTATGTCTTTTTGGTAGAAAATGACTCCCTCTGCTTTGCTGTACAGCGATCTGTCATCCGTTAGAATACAGCTGTCAATTTTGAAGTAGCTAGAGCAAATTTTGAAATCAAACCTCACACCAATAGGCCAGAACCACAGCAGGACTATGGGCTTTTCACGTTGATCCACGACTTCATCTTTAACAGTTTCCTCATCCGATAATGTAGATATAGATGTAGATGTTACTGGGCAAACTGGAGACGGAGGCTCAAAATACATAAAGAATGCAACAATACAGCAGACAAGACCGACAGCAGATACCACGGATACGAAGAGTGTTTTCTTGGAAGCTGATGGAATCATCTGTAGGAGCAGAAAAGGAAACTGAGGTGAGCCCTTATTATGAAAATCAGTTCATTGTTATCTATGTCAATTTTGGATGAATTCAGCAACTATCATGCCACATTTCTTTACAAACTTGCTACCACTCACATTCACAGTAGAAAAAGTACTGGACAAAAATAGAAATATAATTAAGCATATATCTATCTATCTATCTATCTGTCCAGACTGGAATCATCTCTGTGAACACAGCCGGCTAACACAGCTTCCAAGACTGTTGGTGGCCAGTTTGATGACAGGGAATACAGTGCTGAGGTGGTATTCTTGCTGGGTTTTGGCTCCCTGGCAGACTGGGCCTGATTCAGCTAATTAGCTTCATGGCTAACCAAGCTAACTAGCTAACAGTAGCTACAGATAACAGCAGACACAGTTAACCTACTTCAGCAGCAAGTAAACTAGCTAACTGCTATCTGTCCATCTGGTAACTCTGTAAGTTAAATCACCTTTGCATTGTACTCTGTTGTCAAACTGGCTTTATAACATTTAGTGACATCTTTATGACAAGTCCAAGTGGTACCACTTTACTTGAAGCCAAGGGAATTATTCATGACACTGTTACAAAAACATTTGACATTGTGATAAAAACCTAATGACATCTTTATGACAAGTCCAAATATGAGGTCAGACTGGAGCTTTGTGGAGGAAGAAACATAGTTGCTCTGATGCTGACTCCTTTATTGGCAGGAGGGGAGCTTGGGGTGCATGTTTCAAACTTTTGGGATTAAAAAGTGGATTTATTTCCTCTTGTGCTTCTGAGACCTCTGCAGTAGCGATGAAGAAATTGTGGAGTCGCGGACCGGCCAGATGAGAGCTCAGCTTTTGTTTTTTAAACTTTTGGGATTAAAAAGTGGATTTATCGTCGCATTTGCTTGTAAACTGACCGCACTATTTACATTAAGATAATTGGTCTCTTTGTCCATGTTAACTGCTGACTGGAGGACTGTATTTGAAAGTCACAGACTGAAAGTAAAGAGAGGAGGTGTAAAGGAAAGAATCAACTTCTTTGACTGGTGAGTAGGCTGTACTGACACACAAATACACACATGGTGCTACTGGGCTGACATTTTTGACCGCGCCTTGTCAAACCGCATTGCTGCTGATTTGTATTTCCATAACTGCTCTTATCCCGCAATTAAAAGTGTGTTGTTATGACAACAGTACAACAATGCATTTGAATTCATTCTGCCAGGCTGCACAAACCACTGCCCCTCCCTTCCCTTTAGCATCGTGCCTAGAGCAGCACCTGCAAGAAGGTCTCAATACAGTCAGCCTAACCTAGGTAATAATCATAGACTGTATAGAAGTGGACGGAGCCTTCATGACGTCACCCATTGGTTTCTGAACACCCATTTTGAAGCCTCGAGTTTCCAATTTGGCCAGCGCCATTTTGAAAGTTTTGAAACCGGATGTGAATATGATTGGTTGAGATGGTGGAGCAGGGCGGGACCAGAGCCCTAGAGATACTCTTATCTCTAGGGCTCTGGGCGGGACCATAGGCGGTACCATAGACTGGCATAGACGGTATAGTCCATAGACATACAGTATATACGTAGACGCCGCATTGAGCGCTGAATCATACGTCGACGTCGCCGCCATATTGGATGTGGCAAGAGCGAACTTAGACTTATAAAATGTCTATGAGAGCGAACGGAGAAGATGTCTTATTCATGTGCTGCATGTAATTGTACCAACCTGTTTACAGTCCAAAGCACATCTCATGAGATTAGCTTTCACAAGTAAGACTGAAAAAATACTTTTGATTGTATTTGGCCATTATAACATAATTTTACGAACAGAATTTGCTTACTTTGTGGCTGTTATGAAGTCTTGTGCATAATACTGTGGATTCCCGCGGTGAAACCAGCCTCCAAACAACGAAGATGTCTTTCCTACGTATTTAACTGAATTGGCCCAAAGTAACTACTCTGATTGTTGTTAGTTGCTTAGCTAACTTTTCACAAACGAAGATAAAGAGCTGAGAAAGCAGTGGGAAACAGCTGTCAGACGGGAGGGGTTTTCTGCTAGTCCGTCATCCATGCTCTGCAGTGACACTTCAGACCGGAGGATTTTGACAGGACAGGTCAGACAGTCAGGATCAGAGATGGAGCTGTTCCTTCAGTGTTCAGTTTCACAGCTCATCTCCACAGGGTAGGTGTGTATGCTGTAAGGATTAGATAATTCAATGCCACACGATGCTGAAAATGTTTTTTCCCTTTCTGAATGTGAAGCAATCAGTGATGTATTTCGTTTTACACTGCGAGATAATTTCTACATTTGTATATATGTTCATCAATCACTAAATATCAAAATGATTAATCAGAATCAGTTAAATGTAAACGTTCGTGCTCTTTATTCAGAAAACCCACCTGTCACATCTATGTTTCAGGATCTGGTTATTATAAACACAGATGTTTAATATTAATATTTCAATATTTATCATCACAATAACGGTGTTAAATACATTGGTAGCTGTAAAAACTCATAAAAACATTAGAAAAATACATATGTATTTATCTATGTCCTAAACATTTATAATCATCACATTAAAAGTTACATACGTTGTTTTTGATGCCTATGTGTTTCCCAAATATATTAGTGTGTGTGTGAATGGGTGAATAAAAGGCATTAACTTAAATCACTTTGTAGAAAGGCGCTTTATGAAGTTAGGTCCATTTCCTTGCATTAGTTTATAGGGCAGATCTGCCACATCCAATATGGCGGACACGCTGACGTATCGCAGCAACAGGCCAACCCGCTCAATGAGGCGTCTACGTTTATATGTCTATGGTATAGTCTACGGGAACGAGTGAGTGGCACTACCATAGGGCACTACGCATGTCAATCACGAAACCACGCCCCTAATTGTACAGAACTTTAAGCCTTAATATAAAATCAGCGAATTGACTTATATGAAAATTCAAGTCTGGTTCAGTGAACATGGTGGGGCATATTAGCGATAGAGACCAAAATCGTTTTTTGACACGGGCTATAAATATGTTTATTTCAGCTGTAAAGTTCGGCATTTTAGAACGGGTGTCAATGGGCAGAGCCCTAGAGGACCAGGCTTCTTTTTGCAGCCAGCTCGCGCGCCCCCTGCTGGATTTCGGTGAGAATACAACGTTACTGCACTGCCACATTGGCTTCATTTTTCAGAGCCGGAAGCTCCGTCCACTAGTCTATGGTAATAATACAGCGTTCATCTAGTCTCATAAAATAGCATTAAAACAATTCTGTTAGTATTTGACTGTTTGTGTCAAACCACACTGTACTTCATGTCTACCTGGTATACAAACAGCTAAGCCAACTTTAGTATTGGAATTAGCTCAGTTCTTAAACTAGGCTAATCACAAATCACAAATCTCCCGACCTGACTGCTAACATTTGGCTATGCATTACGTTTACTAACGAGATCGTAGTGTGTTTTTAATGTTGTGTTCTAGGGTTTGGGGAAGCTAACTGGTTCATTAGTTCAATGTTGACTGCAGGCTATACAAGCCTGTGTTTTATTGTTTTCATAGTGGCAGCCGTGTAATTTTCTTATGCTCAGTTTGCTGTCAGATCGTTACCAGTAGAAAGGCTGCACAGGTACCTCCTTCTTGAATACATGAAATCCATGGTGCTTTCAACATGTGCTTTTGATCAGTGCAAGACAGGGCTCTTTGTGTGTGTGTGTGTGTGTGTAGTTATCAAAGTTTCTCTGTATATCCGGAATGACCATGCGTGCATGTTCATGCAAGTCCCTCTCTATCTCTCCCACGTCCATTTTCAACATGGTGGCATGAGTAACTTTCTTGTATTACAGCTAAAAACGCATTTCTGAAAACAGGCAAGAAGGAGGCGATGCAGTAACAAAATCTTGAGACATTTTATCACTACTGTCTAGTCCAGGGGTGTCAAACGTACGGCCCGCGGGCCAGAACCGGCCCGCCAGAGGGTCCAATCCGAAACGATTCCTCGAGCAATTCAATTACTAAAATCCGTTTAAATCACACTGTGTTTCGCATAGGGGTTATTAAAAACCGGAGTATTGATGAGCCCCGACATTTAAATTTTGATGTAATTTATTCTCACAGGGCTGCAGCGTCTCTCCTGTCTGCCTTAATGCAGCTCCTCCATACACACACATACAGTACACACACACACACACACACACACACACACACACACACACAGAGGAGGTCAGAGTGTTTCTCTACCCTGTCTGTGTCTGATCTGATCTGACTTTCTTCTTCTTCTTTCTTCATCAGCCAGGATGTTTTATAAAGCCAAAAAGCCAAAACCTAACTCGCATTTTGGGTTTTTCCCGACATAAATTCACCCGCGATTCAGTTTTTACAGCAGCAGAGAAGCTGCATGTGGAGGAGACTTGTTAATGACGGAGTTTATTAAAACAATCGAAACTAACGTGACGTGAATGACACCGACACCAACCAGGTGCACCTATAAAGATAAACAACCATATTAAACAGGAGAGTCTGTGTTTCTCTGTCAGAAACTTTCAGGCCTTCACAGAACAGAGCGAACAGGTGAGGGAGGAGGAGGAGGGCAGATTGATCACTAATCAATCGCGGATGTTGTTGTCTTCTCGGACTGATTAAAAAAGTAAAAATGCCAAAATTGGTCACAAACTATACCTGAGTGTTCACACAAATAAAGTCTCTGTGTGTGAAACACTGCAGAGTGTAACATCATGATGTTCACAGACAGTCTGCTGACATTAGCTTGACAGAGAGAGAGAGAGGGTCGTTTCTAGAAGGGAACCCTAGATCCGCAAAAGATCTCGCGAGTTTGATGTAGAAACAATGGACACAAATCTCGCGAGAGTTGTGCAAATCAAGGGTTCCCTTCTAGACAGACCGAAAGGTGCACAGCTCCTAAAATAAAAAATCATGTCGTGGTACCGACTTTTTTAATGTGGCGGGCCGCCATAAATAAAACACTATTTACTGAGCCACAGAGAGTCACTGAAACACTGATCACTGACCTGCTGTGATGGAAAAAATACTCAGATCCTTTACTTCAATAAAAGCATTAATACCACAATGTAAAAATACCTAATTACAAGTAAAAATCTTGCAAAAATCTACATTTTTTATTGCTTTTGTTGTATTTTTTGATTGCTAAATACAGACCTGCAAACTCATAAGGTGAGAAAAAGGTGGCATGTTGGTAAACCAGTCCCCTGTAGGGTCTGGGAGAATCCTGCTCCAGAAGAAAAATGTTGTGATTTTAACATGTTAACAAAACATTCTGGTGACTGTTTCAGTTAAAAGAGTTTGTTCCATCCTGTTTGTGGTTTCTGCAGACATTACTACCTTTACTTTTACCTTTGTACTTCAGTAAAAAGTAAAGTAAAAACAGTAAAAGTAAATGTACAGTAAAAGTAAAGTTATTTTACTGAGTATTTTGACTTTAGCAATTTATAGTTGTTCATTTAAGAGACCGGTCTTATTTTCTCTTTTGTATATTACCATTGTTCTTAAATAAAGCTAAAGTAATGTAATAGAAAAAATTGCAGAACACGCAATATTTCTTATCCGATTACTTGATTAATCGCCAGAATAATCGATAGATTATGCTTTAATTTTACTGGTCAGCCCACTTGAGATCAAATTGGGCTGTATGTGGCCCCTGAACCAAAATGAGTTTGACACCCCTGGTCTAGTCTGACAGTTTGATCTGAGTTTTATGAGCAGTGTGTGTTCAGATGACACTTAAAGAAACAAAGAAACATTTGTTTTTGTCTGAGATACTGGTAGTCTACTGTGACCTCTAGATGAAGTAAGTCCTGCATACAGCACAATGAATAAAGAGCTGTAAAGGGGATATTATTATGGGCTGCAGAGATCGTCAGTGTAAGGATAGTCAAACAGGACCAAAAGTAACTGTAACTATGACAGAATATTGTGCCATACAAAGTAAGAGGGTAAGGTAAAATATTTAATTTACCAGTTTACTTGTTTGTGAGATTTCTGAAAAAACTATCTGCTCTTTTTCATTCACATTTACAAATGGCACTTTGACATCCAGGCAGCTCAGGAGCACAGTAGTCAAAGTTGTGTGTGTTGCCTTCCTTCTGTGTTCTCAACAATCAAACAATCATACAATCATACAGCTTTGTTTTTTAAAACCTCACTTCATTTGTTCAATTCTGCAACACAAATGACTACAACATACAATATGTGTTAATAAGTATAAAGTAGGAAGAATGGTTAATGTGTTAAAGGACCAGTGTGTAGGATTTAGTGGTATTTAGTCGTGATGTGGCAGATTAAAACCAACTGAATCACCTTTGCTTCACCCTCCCTTTCCAAATGAGTCAGGAGCTATGAGGAACAGGAAAAGTCAATTATAACAATGGCTTTGCATCTAAAATAATGTTTAAAAAAATACAAGACACAGAATTAACGTTTAAAGTCATGCACCCCCTCCAACAACCTAGCCAGGAATGATGTGCTACCCTGATTTAGGAATCCAGGATTACAGTGAATATTCTCATTTAGAACACGCTGTTCTTACCTTTCTGTGGCTCAAAGGGACTGTATGTCTCTTGCTGATATTCAGTAGACAAACTATGTGTTTTACACAGACTCACATTTCAATGGGACATGGAGGGCTGTCTACAAGAAAAACCAGTATTTGCATGCCTTTCTGAACACGCCTCTTTGTAGTCATGTAGGATGTCCCTATAGATTGTGTGCCATTGTGATAATTTTGCCTGAACTCCCATGTGACAGCAAACCCCCCACCCCCTGGCTTGGGTGTGATGTGTCTCACTGATATTTCCAGTTTTTCGCCCTCTTTCTCTCCCCTCTTTCTACCTCTTTAACTGTCAAGCCAGTCAGACCTGTACAAGTTAGTACTCTTCCCAGTGGTGTTGTCACATGGAAGCAAAACTGGAAACAGGTGACTTGGCGTCAGTTGTTGTAAAATCACTCTGTGTTGCAGTGTATGGTCGTAGATTAAACTTAAATTTGACAAAATACAGAATAAACCTCTTTTAGTGATAACTTCTTTTCAGATGACATTTATTAGTATAAACAGATGACTATTATAACTGGTATTTTTCTTTCTCTTTATTTCTCATGCATATTACCATCTCACTGACATTTATTATATAAGTATAAAGTAATGACACAGACAATTTCACTATTTACTAAACTTTATTGACTGTTTCAAAATACAATATAGGGTGGATTCGCCTAATGTGGGACAATTTTTGCAACTCTGACTTCTGGTCTATATTGCGATATGAAGCAAACATTTTTAATCTACACCCAGTACCATTCTGAAATCCTTAGGTTGTGATCTAATGAAATCAAAAGAGAAAATGCTGATAACACACTCATTAAAGAAATGGTACACATATAATCACACTTAGTGCCAAGTTGTCTAAAAAAATCTTTATTTCCTAATGTGGGACAGTCCTTTCCCAAATGTGGGACACCTGAATCATGCCCAAT
>JAJHUR010140504.1:137850-173421 GCA_027495735.1 Lutjanus campechanus | reverse complement strand
ACATCACCCAAAACGCCGGCCGTCGGGGCCAGAACTCACCCCTGGGAGGAGACATCATCACGCCAGCTGTCGTTTTGGCCAGAATTCGCCCTGGTGAAAAACGGCAGCCCTTGGAGCCAAAACTGAAAAAATAATTAATATCTCGATAATACTCTACTCTGAGCCTTAAGGTGGAGCAGCCATTCAGTAGATGTTACTGTGTAACAAAATCTGATGTGTTGCGTGAAATGCATCAGTACTTATTAATGTGGTGGCTGCGGAGTAGAACATCGTGCCATAGACCTCATTTCTGGCATAAAATAGGGTCGTTTACTCACCGATCTAACTTTCGTGTCATTAGTGTCATTAAGAGTCCATGCTTCGGATGATGTGTTCAGGTTCAAATCTGTCTCAAGGCGAAGATTTTTCTTCTTCTCCTCGTAAGGTAGATTACAACTCTTTGTGGTACATAGCGCCAACTACTGTACAGGAGGGACTTAGTAGTCAATAGTGTCACCGATTTCATGCAACTGGCTCCTTTGGACCAGACGTGAGATGCTGTGACATTTCAATCATTTGGGGTAGCACCTGGGGTGTCCAATCAGATTTCAGGGGGGTCCAGTGCCACCCTGGCCTCCCCTCTAGCTCCGCCCCTGTCTACATGCGCCCACAGAAAAAGTAGTCCCAAACTACAACTGTGATCCAGCTGCAGAAAATGTATTTCTCTATTTTCTCTGGTTTTTAGTGGGGAAACGGAAAATTCTCCAATAATAACGGGTGAGTGGCTGATTTAAGTGACCATGATTTAAGCCTACTGATATGTACTCACAAGGTCTAATGTACATTCACTGTCTAGAAAAGAGCAAGAGTGCTTCATTATGCTAACTTATGGGATGTAACAATTTAACCCATTAACGCCTATTGCCTCAAATTCGATTCAATCCGTTTCTATTCAGATTGCAGCCAAGATAGTGTATGTGTTCCCCCAATGCCAGTTCATGCATAATCGATATGCACCTAGGAACCTTTTTCAAGCGTTTGTTTCTTGGGGGACCGTTCAAAATCGGAACTACATCCGGCCGAAGGAAGCGGACATTTCCGGTTTTATCGCGATCGGATATACACAGCCAAAATAGAGGAATTTTCCTATTGGAGGTAAATTGCTATAAGATAAAAATACACAGCGGTTTATTGTTTGCTTCTACAGCTAAAATATCAATATAGACTACTTGTGACGGATATTTTTGAAGTTATTTGAAGTTTTCAGTTTGATGCGAATTTGGTGCATTAGGCCATAACGGTTCTGTTGATAAGGTTATGGCTATAGTAACTAATGCTATATTTAGATGGATTTCAACACTTGCACACATTTTCTACAGGAAAAAAAACACATGCAATTCTTCTAAGTATAATCGTTATAAGAACTGCATACTTGATATACATCAAAAACAAATAGACAACACACACACAGACACACAAACACACACACACACACACATACACACACACACACACACACACAGTTCAAAGTGCAATGTGAGATGTGAGACTGCAAAGACAGCTCAACTGTTTGTTTTTTGTTGCAATAAATGCAATGAATCATATACCTGAGATGAGAAAAATGTGTTTTATTACTAGGGTGGATTCGCCTAATGTGGGACAATTTTTGCAACTCTGACTTCTGGTCTATATTGCGATATGAAGCAAACATTTTTAATCTACACCCAGTACCATTCTGAAATCCTTAGGTTGTAATCTAATGAAATCAAAAGAGAAAATGCTGATAACACACCTGTCTCTTATACACATCTTATATCCACGTAAAATGATATTTTTTGATGAAAAAACAAATTATAAACACAAACTGATGAAAAATAGCAGGATAGATTCATTTTTTAAGAAGTTAATACCCTTAACATCAAGTTTGTCTAATTGCTATGTCACTAACCTTTCAGTGATCCCAACATGCAGTGCTTCCTGTTTGACATTTGCTCCGCCCTGATCTATGATTGGACAGCTGAGATGTCATGTGATTTTGGTACTATGATACCACAGCTTGTGTGAGCCCACAGTTACATTAACTTTTTTTTGCTGTAGGAATACTTATACCCACTTAAGCTTAAGTGTCCCACATTAGGCAGTGTCCCACATTAGGCGAATCCACCCTATACTAAATATATTTATTACCAATATTACTGTCCGTTAATGCCTGTTGTCGCAAATTTGCATCATACCTAAATTTCTATCTATTATGTGTACTAGAGTCAAATTAACAATCTCCACTTAATTTAGCATCTGCTTGAAAGCAAAAAAGCTAATTATTTATTTTTTAATATAATTGCATATAAATTCAGGCGTCAAGGGGATATCATATTATATATCATTATTATTAGAGCTGTTACAATTCATCAAGTATTAATTGATCATCAAATTAATTCCCAACTATTTATAAAATAAGACATTTGAGTATGTCATCTTGGGCTTTGAGAAACACTGGTCGACATTTTTCACATCTTCTGACATACTGTAGGCAAACAACTACTAATCAACTATTTGAGAATATAATCGACTATGAAAATAATCATTAGCTGCAGCCCTAATCATTATCAGTAGTTTTCAACAGAGACGCAAGACAAAACTTACAGTAGTTCGGGAAAAAAGGTGCAATTACAAATTTTCTGCTCCCTCAGCACCACGGACAGCACCATGGATTTATCAATACACAGCACAGTTAGACTACTGATATTTCAGAGTCATGGTTGGGGCTGTAGATCCTAACTTGCACAAACAAGTTAAATGAAGTATCAGTGAGTCAGGCAGACTACACTAACATATTCAACTAAACAATCCCTCCACTCCTGCATTTGCTGTTTGTAGTCGATGGAGGGGGGAGGCAAGTTAACAATGGGGATGTATTTTGGTGATTCTGCTAACAAGGGGGTGACATTCCCGCTCATTCGTACTGATTATATAACACGATAAAAAAAACATGTCTCAATATGTCCATGTTGCCCTCCCGAGCAACTCTGCCCACGTTTCCTCCCCCTCCAGCCGTTTCAGCCTTCAACCCCTAAATCTCCTTTTCATGTGGTGGCAAGCCATATTTCAGAGAAGCAGAACTCCTCTCCTCTCAAACCAAAGATGGCACCACAGTCAAGTTCTGGCAGGCCACTTCTGAACTCAGTACATCAAACACTTACCTCTATACCTTTGGTCTATAGGAAGGGTCCAGTGTCTCCTACCCAGTCTAGATGTAAAAGGCTGTATGGCAAAGATCAATATTAAAGAGAGGAGCCTATACCACTCTCTGATTCCATTTGCCTTCATGAAAATGTGAGTTCTCATGACATTTATGTTGACAGTATCTTGATGCTTGAGTAACTTGTGCTCATACTTATTTCTTCTTCACTTAATTGTAAAGTGATGGTACATGGTAAAGATTTTATGCTTAGACATAAAACCAGCATTGATTGTTGCCGGCCTCCCTTGCACTACCACCTGTCTGTGTCTACAATAAACCACTGAACTGAAGTGGACTCTTGTGGTGTCTCATTGTGGTTGACCACACATCACTAGTGTTAATCATTCCACCTGGAATCAGCGTATCCATCATATGGTCGTGAATACCAAATATTTTACAACTGTATTCAGTATCTATGTAGCCACTTGTGCTGCTTTTTGATAATTTGTCTCTTGGAGCGGACAGTTTTGTCCTGACACTCTACTGTCTTTTCAAAAAATCCAAAGATTTCCTCAGCAGCAGCTGCCAGTCCCTCATTAACCAGCAGTCTGTGGGGTGGCACTAGGTGGCATACTGACCTGTTTTTTAAAAAACTTAATGACTTACTTACTGGACTCGGGTGTGACATCATTCCCAGCTCTGACTTCCGAGCTTAATAGAACGCAGCATAACAAACAGCATGCTTCCAGCTTAACTTCATAACAGAGGATAACATTTTACCAGCGCCCCCTGCTGCCATGGATGGTTTGCTTTACATCCACAAACACAAAGTACACAAAATAAAACGATGACAAGAAAACCCCAAAAACATTCGTACATTTTATTTTCTTTCTTTACGATATTTTATTGTTGTTTTGTTAACAAAGTGTGAAATTTCCAGAACCTCAGAACAAGAAAGGGCAAAACATAGAAGTAGTTACGGGAGAGGAAGTCAAGAGACGGATCTGTTCTTTTAAGATAGCAACAAACCAAAAGGACCAGTATGTTCTTGTTATCCAAGAGTATACCATGTCAAAACATTAGAGATAAAGGCAGGGGATGCTGATCATCTCTTTTGCGTTTCTGTGAATAAATACCTTCGTGTTTTACTGCTTTACTGTCCACATGCTATGTTTGATAACTTCCCGCTCTAACATAAGATTTTCCCAGTTTGGGAAACAAAAAGTACAGATAACTATCGAACTATCACTATCTATCTATCTTAGATTCACATCTAACTTTTGAAGACACAATCTCAGTTACATGTTACCACTGTGAGGCCATTCGAGCCATTTATTTGCTCCTCCAACATAAAAAATACGTTTTCTCCAGATGTATTAGTCAAATCATAACTGTAACAGCCCAATATTTGAAATTTACAAATATATTGTTCTTTGTGAGATTATAGCTGAAACAGGCCGGTTCTAAATACTGGAAGCACATTTATTTACTTAATAAAAATATATATATATATATATATATCTGCGTGCTTTGAACAGCTCAATCGGTTAACATGGGAGTCGGAAGGAAGCGGACAACACTTCATTGCATCTCCACCTCCCATTTGCCTCTCGCATTATTCAGCTTCAAATTTACAAGTGTACTGCATTTGTGACATTACAAACAGGCAATTTGTAAATAAAAACATTTTAAAAAACTGTTTCTCATACGACTTCAGGTTTTTTCTCATCTAATTCCTGATCTTGCTGTTTCTCACTCATGTGTCGCTTCCATGACTCGTGAACCTCTATATGCACCTTCAGGTCTGATTCGGTGTGGAAAGTACGGCCACATTTTGCGCAGCGAAAGGGCTTTTTTGTTTTTTTCTTTTGTTTCCGTTTGCACGCTTTAAGATGATGGCTAGTGACAAAGCTCTTGCAACACTTTGTACAAAAATATGGCTTCTCTCCAGTATGCTGTCTCATGTGAATAATTCGAGCGTTGTTCAGCTTGAACGTTTTGTCGCAGAAATCACAACTGAAGGGTCTTTCATTGGAGTGAACTCTCATATGCTGAACGAGCTGGTGCTTTTGCTTAAATCTCTTGTTGCACTCAAAGCATTTAAAGGCCTTCTCTTGTTGATCCTCATCTACGTCCCTCTCCTCTGGTATGATTTTGCTCTCATTCCCTTTACAAAATTTCAAATGACGGCTTTCGGAAAAACTTTTCCCACATTTCTTACAAAAATATGGCTTCTCTCCGGTATGCATCCTCATGTGAACAGTACGACTAGAGTTTTGAGAGAATGTTTTGCCACAGAAATCACAACTGAAGGGCTTTTCACCTGTGTGAATTCTTACATGCAGAATTAGCTGGTATCTTTGTTCAAACTCCTTGTTGCACTCCAGACATTTGAAGGCTTTCTGTCCTTTGTGACTCTTGTATACATGCCGTATGAGGAATGAGTCCTTCTTGAAACTTTTACCACAAAAACGACAAGATTTTTCTTCCCTTGGAGGCTGTTCCAGCTCCACAACGACTTCAATGCTATAACTCTGACGAGGTGACGAAGAACCATCACCTTCAATGGTTACAATGCATTCTTCACCTGTGCTTTCATTTACACTCACTGCTCCAGCAGCGGAAGACGGGAGCAGTTCACAGTTTGTGGTCGGTTCTGATTTGGGAAGTCTGACTTCAGTATTGTTGGAAATATCAGCCTCCATGTCTGGACTGATAGACTGATCCACCGGCTCCTCTTTGACCTGTGGCTGCTGTTGGATCTCTGTTTCCTCCAGGACGGGAGTCTGCTCCACCTTAATGTCACATTGCTGCAATGAAGGAATCAGCTGCACAGGGACCGGCTGGGTGTCTGAAAGACAGAGACGACATCTGCTGTCAACTTTCACAAGTGTAATGTGGAAGCTTGAGCCTCCAGCACACACACTCACAGAAAATTAGATAAATCACATTACTGGACAACTGCGCAACTGCAAACTACTCTGGCAACTATGCAACAGAAGTCTTCACGTGTCCACCCAAGACCTGTATGGGTTTGGAACCACATTTTATACGGTACCACATGCACAGATTATAGGAAAGCTTCAATGCTTACATTAGAACAAGCAGCTGTTATTATAGATCATAAGTAAGTTATCTTTAATATGCTAGATGCAACAAAACTGCAAAATTGATTCTAAACAAGTCGCATTTGCCATTTGTCACAATGACAGCAAGCAGACTTTAGAGCTGAAATGAGTGGGTTCGCCACAGTGTCTCAATCAGCAAGAGAGGAAGAACAGAAAATCTGGATGTATTTTACCAAATTTCTGGGCAAAGGTGGATTACATGCATCAAGGCAAGGCATAGAGGAGGAGGCTACTGACATTACATTATGTAAGACACAAAGTTTGGTTTCACGGCTTGTAAATTACTGTCAACATGTTAACAGCAATCAACTGTGAAATCCATGCAGATCAGGTCTGTCTCCTGGGAGGACGGGGTCCCACATTTCTCAGTTCTGTATGTGTCTGGATTCCATCTTTTTAATAACAGGCCTACGCTTCCGGGTCATTTTGGGTTTGGGCACAAATTTTCGAACCTGAGAAGACTTCAAGGTCATTATGGAGGTAGACTCTACATTATTACAAAACAAGCATTCCTGATTTAACAAGTATGTGTGTAACTCTTACTAATATGAAGCTCCTCTTGACAGTCCGCAGGCTGCTGAGAGCCAGTCGTTGGCCCCACCATGACAAACCATTGAGTTGCAGGGAGAAAGAATGATGTGTCACCCAGAGAGGGCTGGCTGACATCCCCCTTTCGCCTCCTATGGAACATATAAAGAAAACAAATAATGCCCATGAAATATTAGTTAAGTTATATCACGACCAACATTTGGTGAGGTATGACAGCAAATCAAAGGAGAAGGTTACCTTTCCTTTCTTTTGGGAGCCTCTAAATTGAACAATGAAGGAGCAAAGTCTGGATTTTTTGGATCCATGGACGGCTTCCCTGTAATAAAATCCTCCTTACTATAAGTTTTTTTGTTCAGTCATAGTGTAAAGTAAATGTCATTTCACAGAAACAATCAGTGTTTCCTCTGTGATCATTTAGCAGTGGTGCATTACTGCCTGAAACATATGTATAAACATTGTAATTTAATGAATTTGTTACTAAACTAATTGTAATTATGCTTTACAAGTAATGATTATATAATAATTAAATTAAAACCTGAACTTTAAGCATAATTAAGACACAAACATTGGTTATAGGGCTGCAACTACTGATTATTCTCACATTAGGTTAATAGATCAATTATTTTCTCGATTCATCAATCAATAGTTGTTTGGGCCATAAAATGTCAGAAAATGGTGAAAAATGTTTTCCAAAGCCTAGCGTGACATTATCAAATGTCTTGTTTTGCCCACAATCCAAAGATATTCAGTTTACTGTCCTAGAGGAATGTAGAAACCAACACATATTCACAGTCACATTTAAGAACCAGGAATCGATTAATCAATTATCAAAATATTTAGCAATTAATTCAATAATCAATTCATTATCAATCATAAATTCATTCATCAATAACATTACAGAGGAAACACTGATATTATTACTCGATGCCCCATTCATTCATAAATACTGTGATGTTCTAGCTGGTCTGTTCACAAAAGCAACAAATACCCAAACAATATTTGAAAAATTATTGACTAATGTTGCTCACTTATCAATCAGTACCACTTTACATATTGTATTTTATTTTTTTCTCTTCTCATGTATCATTTTGTTTATAGTCAATAACAAAACTTCATGTACAATCTCTTTACTGAATGCTTTTTAAACATTTTTATTTTTTGTCACATCTGAAATCTCTGGCACATTGTCTCCTGTTTTTGTTCCTTAAAGGGGTTGTTTATATGTTAGTATTATCTGAATTAGATCTTTAACAATGAAATTGTAAGGAAAAATGTTTGTTTACATGCTACCTCTGCTAACACGCTAATATAGCTAACATTGGTCAATGGTGGTTGCCATTAGCCGACTGAGTATGCAAGCACTGTGGTTGCTGTTGTTACTAATTTATCGTGTATGAATCACATAATTGATTTTGCCTCTGAGTGTGATAAACAGTGGAGAAAACCTTGCCTGAGATGAAATGATCACTGCAAATACGAGCGTTACTGATGAGCTCATCGGTCCAGTCAGTCCGTTTAATGGCTTCCAACCATAAACGCCGGCGTTCAGCGTCAAAGGGCGTCCTCGGCCTCGGTATTCTATAAAAACGACGACCATTTGCTGTTTCATATCTATTCTTACATCCAGTTACACGGCAAGACATTTTTTAACTTATTTCGTTTCCCTCCACTTGTTCCTGCTGATTTTTCCCCCCAACAAAACACCGCCGATGAACCCTACTTCCGGGTAACGTAACAATGCGTCAGCATCTACATGCGCCCACAAAGTAGTGCCAAACTACAAAAGAAAAAAAAAACAGAAAGACATTTACTCGTGAAAACGGTAAGAATAAGGTTATTTTCAGACTAAAATGCAGTTGCAGAACGTGTATATCTCTAGAGGGGAAAATGCTGAAATAATATACATATGTACTGTATATCACGAATGTACTGGATATCATAAAGTGTGTAAGAGGTGTGACTAATCCAATGATGGGGAAAATACAGTGTATATGTATACAGTATTACACAATACACTTATACTGATATTTATTTTTTTAGGTTGGTCTTTTTTTTAAGTAGCTAAAATACCTTTTGCTCTTGACCCTGTCCACAACCTGACATTGCTTAGCTCCTGTGGTGGTACTGCTCTCCACTTCTCCAAACCAGGGCTATGTCAACCACCATTCACTGTAGGATATACACTGACCATTGATGACTATTTAAAATGGTACTGTAGCCTTCTTGACCTCATTTAAGATAAAGGCAATTGCCCTCTTGGATGTCCCTGTGGTAGATAAAACATGATAAAGTATCCTTTTCCCAGTGTGATGCAGTTCCATGTAGGCTGCCCTGCATGCCACTAAATGGATAAAATCTTCTTCTTCATCATCTTCTTTTTCTTCTTCCTGTTTTTTTATTTTATTTTCACGTGCAGCAGCAGAGCCGTTGGATGAGGGTGCATGACAGTTGGCAGTTCCTTCTGTTTCATTATAAAGTTGTTGTACACAGTTGGAGAGAGTGGCCTCCAGCGTCTCTGTGAGCTCCACTTCTTCCTCTTTGATCTGCAGGAATAATTGATCTCGGCTCTGCCGCGGCTCCATGTTGGGATTCCTCTCCTGCTGAGAGGGAATCTCTTCTGAGACTTCAGGGGCATCTGTTAAACATGAAAAAACATTTACTGGCTCAGATTTACTCAAGATCTGGAATAGAAATATGCCATGTTTTTCTTCTCAGTCAGTCATCCTTCACTTTCTCATGTTTTCTTCTTTTGGTTTGAAGCATTTTATGTACATTTTTCAAAAGTTGAACTTTTGACTTACCTTTTTTCAATAATTTGTTTTTCTTCAAGGTTATGAAGGTATTTTCAGTTTGGATATGAGACTTGGACTTGTTTTTCTGTTCTGTTTCTGTTTTTCTGACTTTTTTCTGTTTTCTGTTTGTCTCATTTTAAGGATGTTATTTATTCATTCATAGGCACTGGAAATCCTTGAAAACGCCTGTATTTTAATGGGGTGTTTTCAAGGTTTGAAAAGTGCTTAGATTTTTGTGAAATTGGGGGAGAGTCTACACAATCAAGCCATGTAAAGGGTAAGCTGTAGAGGGGAATTTTTAATTAGCCTGATGTTACACCAAGGGCCATCAATAGGTAGCAGTGATTTTATTAAAACTGAATTTCTTTGCCAAACGATTGTTTTATATTAAGGTTAGGATCCCAAGTCTGCTTACAGACATTTTAAATTATGAAACTTCCTTCAGTTTCTGATCCCTCTGTAAAATGCTGTCACAAAACATAATGTTGGTTGTTTATAGCTCAATAATATCTGATATAATATGATGAAGAAGTCAAATAGTAATGATATTGAGTCCATACTGATACACTGATATACCCTGACACACAGGTACCTATGCAGAGAATGAAACCTGCAGACCTGCTCATAGGTCACCCCTCTTCCAGCTCCCTGCAGCTGCAGGATCTCTCCCATTGACCAGAAATTCTTGTCCCATTATCTGTGACCATTGTCTCTACCAGACCAGTGACACCCTGAGCATCTGTGACATGCTGGGGGATGTAAGGAGGAGGAAGAAAAAGCACAGTCACATGTGCCAGACTGAAGTAAACACTCTGTGAGGTTCATAGTTAGGGAGAGGAGTCTCCCTATCTGCACTTAGGTGAAGTAAAAGGATGTTAAGCAGATGTGATACCTCATGAATAAGAAATTTAGTGTTGCATTTAAGGCCTGTCAGAATTAAGAAGCAAAATAAATCCTGAAATTGCACATCTCAGCGTACTAAAAGTCTACCACTACAATCATCATCACCTGCCCCTTCCCTCTCCTCCACCTTCTCCTCTTATTCTGATTCAACTCACCATTATTATGTTATTCTCTTCCTCCCAGCTTGTTAAATGCATCATTACTGATGTATCACTGCCTCCTACAGGTTTAATATTAAATGGACTTAAAAAGAAAGCTAATGATAATATAATTTAATCCACCTCCAAGACAAAAATCAGCATATAGTGTTTATTCTGTTAGTTTACCTTATATATATGAATATTCAGATACTTTTTAAAAATATATATATATATTTTAAAATTTAATTAAACTTTTTTCTTTGAGTTTAATTAAATTATTACCGAGGAAAAGAATGGTATGAACGTTACATATGTATAAATATAGCAATAGAGATTTTATATTATATAATCTGAAAGTCACTTTCCTCAGTTTTGTTTGAAATAGTTTCAAATAAGACAGTTATCAGAGCACAACTAAGAGTATTCAGGGCATACACCTGAATAAACCTGATCACATTATTAAATTAAATTTGAATTAGGCCTAGCTCTTGTAATAAAATCCTTAAAGTTACAGACCCAACCCTGGTTACTAATGCAAAACAGGCTATGGACAAGCACTGAACATTTCATTGTGTAAGATTCATTCATCGATGCTAAGTCTAAATATATAAATAAGTAAAATATTACGGGAGCAGCCACACACTTGTTTTTCTGAGCCAACCTCAGAGTTAGTTTATATTCAATGTAGTGATACGAAATTATTTGTTGTAACTTAAAGTTAGTGTTCAGGCTGCCTTAAAATGTAAGGTTGACCTAATTTGAAAAGACAAGTTGAGGTAATTTTGTAATGATTCATACAAACTCTTCTAATCTAATCAATCAGTCAAACTGTAAAACATTACAAACAAATATAATTTCCTTTTACATTTTATCAGTTTGAAAAGTAAGTTCCTCTTTATTTTACACAAAGAACTTTGAGCAGCAGCTGCTGCTGTTGGAGCCACTTTGTTCAAATCATCCACACAAAGACAATATGTGAAACTGCTACCAGTGAATTGACTAAACTTTAAGTGTATAACGAGGTTGGGACTGAATTCAGTATTCATATATATAAAACTCATCATGTTTTCTTCAAACTATGAAAAAGAAGGATCTCAGGACAGTTTTAACTCTCAAACAATGCATGCTGGGAAGTCATGTTTTTTTTTTGTTGTTGTTGTTTAAAATAAATAAATTCATTAAACTAATCATTTGAAGTAAAGACACTTAAAGTTAGAACTGTTTGTAAGTTCTGAAAATAAATACTTGAAATTTAAGTTTGTTTAACTTGAATAAATAAAATTTGTATTAAGCATTATGCTGATGAGAAATGAGGAGTTGATTCCACCAAATTCATGAAAATTCAAATTCATTAATTTTACAGTGTATTTCTTAAGTAACCAGGTTGTTCCCGCGGTAAAAATGTATACACACTTTAGTTTAACAGGGATGTTACTACCTGTTTTATTTGATGTCTGGGTGAATATGCAGTGTCGATCATCAGAGCACAAAAGCAGTTCCAAGATGAGAAGTTTATTGGTTTGCAAAGTAGCTGTTTTTACAAAAGCATAAAGAGAAAAAAAACATTTGGAGAGTTCTAACACAATGGAAGAATGTACTGTCTTCATCTAAACACTGGTCCAGTGCATATTCTCAACAGGACACAAAATTAGGGTCATCTCAGGATATTTTGGGGGAATTTGCAACATGTCGTAAATGCAAGTGCTCCTGTTTCAGCCAACAGAGGGGGCCATCATGACGCTTGTTAACATGAAGGCCTTTCAGAGGCTCAAAGTCAACAGCCAACACCCCTGGTGACCCTCAGACTTGGTACATCCCAGAAAACACTCAAATCAAAACAATGGTTAACCTTGTTTTGCATTTAAAAGAAAAGAATCATTGATCAAGTACTTGTTTCACACATTTCCTCATGTCATACAGAAAAGTACAATATGTATTACTTGTACATGTCAGAAACACTTTCATCATCATTGATAAAAAAAAAGAACCTTTTCAAGATGCCTTCATATAAACAGCGTAAAATATTACATTACCAATACAGTAGGTATGACTTTACCACACACAACCCTGCTGGTTACACTGTAATAAATAGAAATGATAATGATTGTACAACCACACAATACGTTAGCAACAGATCAGCCTACTTCTACTCGGAGGACACTTCATACTGGAAATGGACATCATGATGAACAGTCATGTAGGTTTTAGCACTTTTAGAAAGTCATTGTGTTTTTCTACTTGTTAAAAGTGTAGGGGGGAAAAATTATTTAGATATTTTAGTCCATATTTTTTCCTTTGTGCATCCTAAAGTTCAAAGATTCAGAAGATAATTTGGTAAGTACTAAACTGGAGTCCTAGGCTATGATGGTGAACAGGTAGAGGGAAAATAAAAATGCATCTACAAGGGGACATCTGCCCTTGGAACACGCCTGATACAGAAGATGGGGGAAAAAAAGAGCATGCTTAACTGTAGCAAAGAAAAACTGGCAATATAACACCTCAGTCTTTCATGTATACAAAATGCCAGGTACTAGCTTACATGCACGACAAAAAGCTTTCTGCTTGTAACTCAGCTTGGTGTTCCTCATGTAAAAACGAAGCCAGAGAGGCCACGTTCAGAAATATGTACATCCAAAGTCCAAAAGCAGGGGGAACATACAGACCTGGGTCAAATAATGATTTCTTTTACATCAGACACCCTCGATTTTTAACTGAGGATGGATGGCGGGAGTCTTTTTTTTGTTTTTTTTTAAATCAAGAGAGGATCCGAAATAACCGAGGTGAATATGAACAGTATTTATACCTGGGTATTTATCATCAGATTACAATCAGGAAGAGATTAACATTCACTTTTTATCGACTGCATTTTTAAAGGGTTGAAGAACAATTAAATTAATAGTCGAGAGCAAAAATTTCACAGGATCGTTCTTCAAAAGATGTGGGATCATTAGGAGATCAGAAACTGGGACCTGTTGTGTTTAAAGGGATAGTTTGAATTATTTGATACGGGGTCGTATTAAGTAGCATAGGTAAGTGTATTACATGCCCCCAGCTTGTACAAGCAGCAGGAGCACTGGTGTCAGCACAGCAAAAAGTATTTTGGTTACAAAAGGTCCTCCTAAAAAAGAAAAAAAATCCGTATCGGTTTAAGTGTACGTTATATTCAGAATATTTTCAGTGCTTTGCCTTGCCATCAGACAGCCTTTTCTGACAGGAAACTACAGTGATATAAGATGAATATGACTCTCTCCAAGCCAACCAAATTCCACAGGCAAATCAGTAATTTTACCTCGCAGAAGACAGCAGTTGCTGGTCTACTGTTGCATTGAACTGTTAGTTTGTTTCTGTTGTTGTGTGACTTTGGTGAATCTGAACTAAGATTTTAAAAAACCAAAGTCACACAATAACACAAACAAACTAACAGATCAAGGCAGCGGTAGTCCAGCAACTCCCATGTTCTGAGATGTAAAATTACTAATTTGACCTATGGAGTTTGGTTGCTGTGAAGAGAGCAATCTTTGTCTTTTATAACTGTGATTTTCCCATCAGAAAAGGTTGTCTGACTGAAAAATTAAGCCTTAAAAATAGTCTAAATATAGCGTACATTTAAACTGATATTTTAAGTGGCTAAAACACTTTTTGTTGCTGACCCAGGAAATTGCTTAGCTTTCATGCTTGTGACCCTCTCTGCTTCTCCAAAACGGGGGCATGCCGACCGCCATCGACTGTAGCTAATACACTAAGTGTCAATAAATGCCTTATACAACCCCACTTCAAATAATCAAGACTATCCCTTTAACACCATATTTCAGGAAGAAACACAATATATGTTGAGGTTTTCTAAGCACATGTACCAAAACTGTATTTTTTTGGAATACTAAGCAGATGTGAGTCCCTTAAATGGACACAAACACCTTTTTTTTAAAGTGCACCAGTACCAAATAAGCAAGCTCAAGTACCATCAGCTCATCATGTACCTGCAACACATCCAACTGTGCAGAAAACCTAAATCGCACTGTGCTCGTACGCTGCTGAAAAACCCACAACGGTCCCATAAACAATTTGCTGATGCAGAGTTAAACACACACACACACAGCTAAACTCCCTGCACAAACACCCACGCATACACCCACACACACAAAGTGCTCCCTGGTTCAAGCCCTTTAATTCAGGAAGTCTTGAATTGTTCATCTCCCTCCCCCATAATTCCTAGCAACAGCACTACCGCTGTCGATGCTGCCAGCTTGGCCCCCGTGTGTGACAGCTGAGGAGCCAAAAACATGAGCCTGTATTACAATTTAACACAAATCTTGCTTCCACATCCATGAAACACACAGTCATATTCTTTACATGGTGCATATTAACATGTTATTACAGGAAACTCAGCGTTACAAATGGATGTCACCAGTTAATAGAAAGAACACAAAAACAGTATCCAAAAAACACACCCTGTCAACACAATTACACATTATTTGTACATTATTTGTTCTGTTCTGTAAAGTAACACTGGAGTAATGATGCATCGCACTGGCTCACTTCCTCTCAAACTGCACTTGACTGCCCTCTCATACCAAACTGTACTCATTTCCTGTTTGTGTCCCAAATAAATCAGCACCCGCCAAGCGAAAACGAGGAACTGAGGAGGAAGACTCCATCCGACCATCCAGGAGAAAACAAGTTCTGCTCTGTTGCAGTCAGTCAGAGCAGTGACCTTATTGCTACGTGAAAGGACATAACAAATACTCAGTGCATGCATGTATGGAACGCAACCTCTGCTGCACGCAGCTGCAGCCCACTGTCCTCAAGACAGTAATGAGATGTCGAACAAAGAGGTTTCCTCAAAGTTTGCTTAGAAATCTAAAGGAAGCTTCATTAGTGTGAGCATCAATTACCCCGTGCCCTGCGGTGAAGTCAGTGCAACCGCTCTGCACAGATGTCATGGCTTATACTTCAAATTCACAGCAGCAAGAGGTGATGGGAAACCTTCATTAGCTTGTTGAGATCAAGTGTAAAAATTCAAAAATCTTAATGGTACTTCTGTGCTACTCTGTTGCTTCTCCACTGTGTGCAGCTGCTCAAAAAGTGGATCTGAACCATGAAACGGCATTAAGAGCATGCATTTAATTTTCTGTTTGATATGAACGGCAACATCTGTCTCCAGAGACGATCAGAGCTTCTCCAACCTGGCTCAAGTTTTCATCTATTTATGACTTTCTAATAACTCACCCTTTGGGGGAATTATAAGTTATAAACAATTACTTTCTTCATGTCTAATAAATATTTTACCATTGTTTTATAGATCATATAATTACAAACCATTAATAGGAACAACTTTGATTTCTGATCGTCCTGCAGAACAACACTCACGTTATCTTCTTAGCTTTTAAAGTGAGAAAGTCAGGAAATTTTCTTGAAGGCAGAATATGCAGGATTCTTTGTAAACGCACCATTCAAAGATGGTCCCCTCCTCCCTGGCTCAATAAACAAGAGAGAGCTAGAGAGTGAGGGAGCGCTATTAGCAAGATCTAATTGGTGAATCAGAGAAATAAAACATTTTTCTGATTGTTTCACAGCAGTTACATTCTAAAGCACGAACAAACGCGGCCACATCTCCACACAATGCTGGATTTTGTGCAAATACAGCCAAAGTGAAGTGTCATCCTGCTGCTGTGTCCTCAGTCTGATCTGCCTGTGTATGTGTGCATCTCTCTCTCCAGCTCTCACAGACAGAGAGCAGAGGAGAGAGAGATGGAGAATGCCGTGGAATTGAGAATGATGTAACAGAGAATGATGCAACTACATTTTTATAGAGTCCTGACCTCAAAACCTGCATGCTGTTATTGCTTGGGGACTACACACCACCGGCAAACAGGCCAAGAAACGTCCTCAATGCAGCAAAAATAATGAGAAAATAGGGAAACCTAGGCAGAGGGCAGGGTCTCTGCAGATATAGACACCACCATACTCTTCCAGTGGGTCAAAGTGACGATTGACAGGGATTAGTTTTATGGAGTGTGAATTTGCACTCGGGTGAGAATAGGTACACGGCAGCTATTCTGCATTTCACACCTGACCCCCTTAGTCTAGCTATAAATAGGGACAAATTTGCTGCCAACAAAAGGCTGCAGTGAGTGAATGGGTTCTAGTCAAGTGTGAAATTAGAAGTCAGTGTTTAGACTTCGTTGATTTATTATTACTCCTTATTTAAATGATTATTTTCAGTTTTCAGTCGCAGATTAGTTAGGTTGAGACCGCAAAAATACTTGGTTTGGTTTAGTAAAAGATCATGGTTTGTATCTGTCGTGTAAATAGTCACACTGGCTATTTACATCCTGGGTGCTATAAGTGTCACTGGCTACGGACACCTGGGTGCATCTCTCTGCCATACTTGGCTAAATACACCCACGTGTAAATAGCCACATATACTTTTGCACCCTGGGTGCAAATAAGCCATATGAACTACTCCACCCTGGGTGCAAACAGCATCTGCCTTATTTTTTTATTAGTAATTAGTTGTTGTTGTTTTTTTTGGAAAATCCTGCATAGTATGCCTTTAATGATTATTTATTTTTTATTACTGCCAAATAGCAATTATTCACAACTTGGCAACACAAAAGTTATTCTTATTAATGGCTTATAATTGATCTATAAAGTAAAATATGTATCATTCATTAATAAAAACCATAAATTCCAACTTATAAACCCTTTATTACAGTAGGAAGTGGTACCCGGGAATTTATGCAGTGAAATTCCTATCTAGTTCTACTGTATGTGCTCAAGTGATGCTGAAGGAAGTGTAAACAGAGCAACTTTAGTCATAATACTATTAATACTGTGAAATTTGCTTTGAGGAGCACCTCAACTATTACTGTGTATTTATTACCATTTCCTTTCTGCCTCAGTGAAGGAGAAGACACCCTATGGAGAATGGTTATAGAGACAAAACTACGTAATGCATTTAAGACACAACAGTATTTGTTAGACAAGCTGGCAGCGTTAAACAAGGATGTGACCGCTTTCCACCCTCATCTGCCTCAGAGTGGACAAGACGCCGACGTGGAATGATCAAGGAAACACTAACGCCATAAAACACATAAGACAAACTGTAGGACTGAATATGGACTATAACAGCACCAGCCATACCACCAAAAAACTGTGACATTAAGTAATAATTTTGTGCATCACTATACAGTATCTTCTATGCTACTATAGAAACATGAATACTATACATTCAAAATACCACCAGGATCTTAATCTGCTTCCAAACAACCAACTGACTGTCGAATGCAACTGAAGGTTTGGGATTTTGAGTTTAGTTCAACACCTGCACACTTTGACAGCACAGTCTTCCCTAAATACTTACTGAAGCGAGTGTTTTTTTTAATTAGAATAAGTTGCATATTGGTTTCGTGTACAATTCCGGTGAGTTTTGCATGACGAAAAATGTGTTTGTCAGTGTGACAGCAGACAGCAAAGTCCAATTTCCGAGCTTATTAAAAAGCAATTTCTTCACTCACCACACAGGACAAGAAAACGAGCTGCACTGATCTCTTAAAGCGCTGTCACACGCAGTGTACAGTGTGGGACCGATACATGTTGTCATGATATAATCCTCATTTTGGGGTATTTAGGTCGGTGAGACTGCAGCATGTTTCCATGACGACTGGGATAAACCCAGGGGAGGGCAGGGGAGTGCCTTACGGAGTTGGAGATACATCAGCACAGAGAAAACAGGGTGTAACACTGTGCTCTGTTGTGGTCAGATGATTGAGTCTTAAACGATAACTGCAACAATCAATACACACCCAGCTGGGTGGAAGTGAAATCTGAAAGTGTCAAACGACCTGCAACATTTTGCTCTACACCAGTTTTACCTAACATGAAAAATCATCCTTCTGCCCTTGTGGAATTTGTCAAGGCTTAGATTCATATCTTAATGGAGAAATATGTAATATATTTGCTGTATTTAATCATAAAATGACCATGATATGTCATCAGAGGAAACATGCTGAGTTAAACACTACAGACAGTATGTTCGCCTTTGAAATTTTCATTCAAGGGCCAGAACAACCATTGCCCGTTTCACGTTATTAGAGTTCAAATCAATGCCGAATGTTTGACAAATTAGTAAATGTCAGTTTAGGAGTCATAAGAAATCATTAACAACCTTTTAGAAGGAGCAAATGTGTATAACAGTTAAATTTAACTTTTTTTTTTAATGGAGTTTGGCAGGCAGTTGCTAAACTCTAACTTAACTGACAGTTATGTATAGGATTTAAAACATTTTAACATAACGTCTATAGCTCCAACTTGCTATTTGGACAACAGTCCTCATTTTTGAATGCTGGGGTCTTACATATAGGTCCTTTAACACTGCTCTGGTCCAGTACTGCTGAATATTACAGCATATTTGCCACTGTTGTTATGTCAAAACACTTTTCACAAACTATGATTTTTTTTTTTAGCTTGATCAACATGCTTTTTCCAGTTTATCCAAAAGGTTTTGGAGGATTTTTATATGCCCACGAGTTGCAGAATTTGGAGATTTTTTACCCCCAAGCAACAGTTTTCTTTCATATCAGCTGCTAGGTGCCAGGCATTTTTCCTGAGTAGCTGGTTTCTACAACACCGGAGTTATTTTCTGATCCTTGGAGGTACTCCACACCTGCCTCTATCTCAGCATCCCTAAAGGATTCACCGTAAAAAATGAATGTGCTATTAATAAGCTGTGTGATCCCTGATCTGACAAAACTGGGGCTACAAAGAGAAAAAAAACCCTGAAAATAGAGCAAACACATTCACGCTAAAAAGCATCATCCTATCAGATCCTGGTTCAATAGAAAGGAATGAAGAGAAGTGAGTGAAATGTAGCAGAAGAACTCTAACTTGTCACCGCCGGAGCTGTTTTTCCAGTTGCTATGCTGCTGCAGTGTTGCGCGATGGGTTATGGATGATGATGTAACAGGCGCGTTATGTGTGCATGGTCATCTGTGATCAAGTCCTTGCTTCGCACACGACTTGCAGAGCAGGAAGAGAGGGAAGTTAGCCGAGCTTGGTGATCTGTAGGTCTCCTTGTATCCGTACTGTGTCGATAGAGGGCAAAGATTTTACTTTGTGATAAAAGTCAAAGAGCTGGTGTCCGTCCACGAATATCCGGAACCGCTGGTGCTCGCAGTGGATCTCAATCTGCAGGGAGGGATAAAGAAAAGATGGAGAGAAAGACAGGAAAAGAGAAAGAGGGAGGAAAAGAGAAGATCAGGTGACACAAATCATTAATAATGCAAGCTGAGATTAAGCAGAGTACATTTGCTGTTATAATCAGTCCATAAAAAGCAGAGATATTAACACTGGAGCATCAAAGTGCTTAAAGGAATAGTTTGACATTTTGAAAAATATGCCTATTTAATTTCTTGCAGAGAGTTAGATAAAAAGTCTGGATGGTAAAAATGACCCTACAGACAGTAGCAGCAGTTACGCAGAGGTGAAAAGAATAAAATGCACTTCTACTCTATTTGAAGGACAGATATGTGGCTTTTTAGCTGCTAAGTGTTCCACTAGTTGCTAACGTTGCCTATGGCTTGGGGCTGGGCAGGTGGTGTGCTGTGGGTTTCTTTCACTGGAAACAGCTGCCCGCTGCAGCTGAAAGACTCTGACTCTCTGTAGAGCTGCAGACCTTTCACATGACACAGACATTTTTTTTTTGTCAGTGTTAAAATATTGATTGGTGCAGCTTTAAAGGTAGAAGTTGGATCCCCTCCAATGAACAATGAACAAGAGAGAGAAAGATAAAGATGCAGTGGTGGTCGAGAGTGAATGAAATGAGGGAGTTATCTTTTTGTTTCACAGTCGTTTAGAGTCATGTACAGCTGAAGCGATTCTCAGTCTGCTCTGTCTCTGTGTTAGTGTGTGTGTGTGTGTCGCTCTCTCTGCAGCTCTCACAGACAGGGAGCAGAGGAGAGAGAAAGCGACAGTGATGCAACCACTGCTCGCTGCGTTTTAAAGGAGTGCCGTTATTGGCTGTGGACTACACACCACTGCCCTGAAACATACACAAACACAGTGTGATATTAGAAAATAAGAAAATTTAGGCAGAGGGCAGGGTCTTTGCAGACCACCAGAAACTTCTAGAGGGTTGTAGGTGATGACTAAGTCTATGTATTTTTTGTTCATATTGATTGGGGGGGGTCCTGCATCGTAAGCCTTTAACTAAACACAGGAAACAATTACTAAACCCAAATTTCCTGGGATGGATGAGAAGGGTGTTCAAATTTGATCAGCTAATCCTGCTTGCAGAGTCTATTACATAACAAGTGCAAATCACAATCTGGACTAATGCTTAATATCCTCTGTTTCGTTCGGTCTTTTAACGAGCACAAAATCACCAAACTAAAATTGAGCCCGTGTCACTTTTGCTTACAAAGCCTTGGCTCACTTGTAGCTGCGCGCTGAACCTCCACAAACCAAATACAAAAATGCAGCACTGTAAGGTCTCTGTAAGGTTTGGATCAAAGAAAACCCAACTTGTAGGTGCGATCCCACTTCCTGAGGCCGATCTGTTTCCATGAACCCGACCAGCCGTCCTGCTCTGAAACCACAGCACATCATGTGTCTGTCCACATGCCTCGAAATTTATGAGGCAGCTTGTTGGGAGCAATCTGCACGACAGCCTTAATCTCAAGCCCCCAGCTTTTGGCTGAGTCACGGCTGTGCTGACCTGCTTGGTCATGCTCCGACCACAAACAATGACACTTTATCAGCGAGCTGATGTTACATAACCAGACGCGTGGATCACCTCTAAAAATAAGCCAAAACATGACGGCTGTTGTGTCTCCTTTTTTAGTAGAAATGATGGTAAAAAACTGAGGAGTAGAATTCTCGTGTTCACTTTTGGATTAAAACACGTCGTCGTATATTTTTAGTCGGACACCATATGTGTAACTCGTGTGCGTATTCAGAATTATTAGAGCGGAATATGATTACAGAGCTAACGAGTCCTCCGGTCTTAGGAGAATTACTCATCATGCATATGTGCTGCTGCTCAACCCCCATTTCATCCAACATATAAACAGCTGACGCCGCTCCTAATGCAGTTAACAGACCACCGCACAGTACACAGCATGTATTATTTGCAGTAGATGGATATGATGTAGTATGGAAAACATTTCCTGTTTGTCTTATTTTAATACCGCAAAGGACATTAACATTTCTGATGTAACGTGTGATTATTTCTTTCATCGTTGACTGCCTGTAATGCTGATGGCAGGCATTTTAGAAGAAAAATTCCATCCAAACACATTTTCAACTTGTAAAATTAAAATATTGTAACAGTTTTCGCACATCTTAGCTCATTTACTATGGATGATGCATACATCACAATATTGCTAGGGGAGACACTGAATTATTTTCATTACTGATTAATTTTTAGGGGACTAATCAATGAATTGTATTCCATATGGTTGAAAAAAAAAAAAAAAGCTCATCACATAGCCCCAAAACTCAAAAATATTCAAGTTGCAGTGATGGAAAACAGACATGTATATGTATATAGGTATTTTATAGTGCACACAGTGCTTTAACATCTTTATGTCATGTACCTGGTCTCCCAACAAACTACATGAGAAAGTGCAATTAAAAAAAAAAATGTTGAAAACAAGTTAGAACCAAGATATGTTTGAGCATTCTTTAAAAAAAAAAGCATGCTTTTGAATATTTTTCTGTCAATCAACTGCTTAACTAAATGTTTCAGCATTATAAGTGCTTGTTGGCTTGTGGAACAGCGACAAAACAATCTGCGAATGACGCCTACTTCACACAGAGACAGGTGGACAGGTGTCTGGAGGTGTGAAAGTAAGCACCTTTGGGGTTTTTTTTTTTTTTCATGCACACATAAATGCAACACTATGAATGACTTTGAGAAAACATTTCCAAAATGCCTGCACGTTATCCCAGTTTCAACAATGATCACGTCTCGCCCCGCTTTGTTTACACTCCAAATTCTTGCACTGTCTCTTTAGACTCCTATGTCTTGTGTTTGGTAATCGTTTAGTTTAGTCTTGGCACTGTATGTTGTCCTTTTGCACCTTATGTTGACTGCCTTGTTTGCACTGCTTTCAGTGTAGCACTACTGGCCTCAGCACAGCCATGAAAACGTTTGCCCTCCTGACACAAAATGAAACAATTTCTTTTCAAGCATATTTTAGCCTTAAAGGGTATCTTCAGTGTTTTGCCAAGCTGGACCCTATTTTCCCATGGTTTTGTGCCTAAGTGACTAATAGGAACAACAATTTTTGAAATTGGTCCAGTACTGAGCGAGAGCAGCCGGGAGAAACAAAACTGAGCTGAAACGTAATCCCTCCAGGCAACATCAGAGCATCATCAAAGTACATCTACTAAAAGTGCTTTTTTGCCATTGACAGGCTCAGATTGTTATCATGTGTGTCTGGAATCATTATGGAATGGGTTAACGACAGACATAGACCCTTTTGTTAAAGGGTAAGACACGTTTTGCTTGAATCAGAAAATGGTTTATTGTTCTCACCAAACTCCCTTTGCAGAAATGGTAGTTTTATCGCTCTAAAATAGACACAGCACACTCACAATCACCAACTCTGGTTGTCTGGACAAAATAAATGCTTACATCACTGTGGTAGATGAGAAGATATTCTGGCTACACACGCCATTCAAAGACGAGCCAGGATGTTTTTGCTGAGATCCATTTTGTTTCTGTCGTGTTTGAGTGACAACGATAAAATGACCGTTTCTGTAAAGGGAGTCTGGTGGGTTTTGCAAGAGCAATAAAGCAGCTGTTGCTTAAAAAAAAGTGTCTACCTCTGTAGGAATCCTTTCCATAGTGTTGTCAGACACTTGGAATAAAAATCTGAGCCCGTTAGTGGCAAAAACAAGCACTTTTGTAGCCAATACGGATTACAATGCAGTCTGTTTCACAACTCACAGCTGCAGCGGTGTTGCTAAATACTGGATCAAAAATTGTTGTCCACATTGGTCACTCAGACACATGGGAAAATAGTCAGCCAAAAACATGGGAAAGGGGTCCAGTTTGAAAATAAGAAATAAGTTTAAAAAAAAAAAAAATTCCCTTGAATGTAAATCAATAGGTCTCATTTTCATAATTCTGAGGATATGATGACTCCATATGACACAGCTTTACAACACATGTACCATTTAAACAATATCGTCTGGGCCGTTTAAGTTATTAGGACCAATTTCTGTTGTAGAAATGTTAGAATTTGCTGTTCAATCTCTCTCTCTCTCTCCAGATTCAGTTCAGTTCAGTTCAGTACTATTAGTTTCATACCAGCATAGGTGCATGTGAAAGTGTTTGCACAGTGCACCAGACATCTACACAGAGAATGAATGTCATAGAGCATAACTCTGCCATCCTGGGGGGAAAAAATGGTATACAGGACATTGCTGGGAAGTAGCAGATTCCCATTTTGGGACTTTTAACTCCATGTTATTGGATCAGTGCATAGACTTGTGTACTCATGATACCAGAATTTTGAAATGAACTGGTTTCAGTAATATAGATTCACCTTGGATTCTTACTGTAAGGCTGTGTCTTTAGAGCCCGCAATAAAATTATAGAAATAAAAGCCAAATAGGATCCAGGTTAACTGTAACCATGATAATGAAGAACAGATCTGGAGGAGGATGATGCCAGAGGAAAAGACAGCATCCCACGATCTTCATAAAAACACTCAGCTATAACCAACAAAGACTCAACCTGAATCCTCTAACAAACATGCAGCACTACAGTCATCTGCCATGTGAATCCGTCATGAGTATTAAAAAAAAAGAGAGAGATCTTTACCCTAAAAGGCTGATCGGGGATGAAGGGAAAATAGGCGGTGGATGCCTCCTCCCCCACCCATTTCCCGGAGACGCGGGCGCTGCGAAGAAACTGCCGGTCGGTGAAGCGGGCGGTGAGTTTCAGGGCCACGTCATAGGGGGGCTCCTCCTTCTCTGAATCACGCCCGCAGGTCAGGCTCACGTCAAAGCTGTGGGGGGTGGGACGGAGGATTGAGGAGTCAGACCAGCAGCATATGAGTCCCACAACTAATCTGGGATAAGTCATAATGCATAATTCTGCTGCTGCTGTGTAAGACCAACCCAATTGTGTGTTAATTATGCATAATCCCCAAGCACTCCCCCTCCCCTGCATCTGTGCTGCTTACTACAGTTGTCACAATAGTAGAATTTTAAACTTTGATCAATACTAATACAGTGGAAACCTCTTATAGTGACCACATCCATCCAGGTCAATTTTATTATTATAAGCATATGCATTTCATGTACTGTAGTTTTGCTTCTGCATCTCATTGGCTTGTATTTGGCAGTTTATCATAAGCTTCCAGGAGACAGCAATTTTCCATTGATGATTTGAATGTGCACGCAGCAGCAGCCTCAGGTAGCCAGCTGGAAGCAGACGGGATACCACGAGATGAAGTATCATGGGAGTAAAGTTAAAAAAAAAAGAATCAGCTAAGTTGAATTAGTTTTTTTTATACATGTATGAAAAGACTCCAAATGAACACTGTAAGTAATCTGTCATCACTATAAGAGATTTCCACTGTTAAAAAAACACAAATCTACTTTGTACAGGCCCTTGTAGAAAAAAGCGGTTCCACCAGTTTCACAAAACATAATGTCACAAATAAAATCATCAAAATAAAAATCCACTCCTGGTTTCTTTTAACTGGCTAACATACTATTCACTGTAACTTTGTTTTGGAAAATGTAAACACAGCCTAGTTTCAACTGATTTCACAGAGATACCAACCCGGTGACAGACATTAAGAACAGCTATACAGAAACAACTGATCTCCTTGCTGATGGTCTTATTAACTTCATAAAGAAGCAGCAGTAATAAATTGAGACTGTTTCATCACCAGTTAAAAACTCTTTGTAGTAGCTTTTACAGCCTGCACACAGAGCTGGTGCAGAAAAAGCCACTGAACCCTGTCTGGTTTTGCTTCAAGCCAAAATTTCAGGCAGCACAATAAAGACTTAACTGAGTTGAGGTCTTGAATGAGCTCTTAGATCTTTTTTTTTACAGTTTTGGTACTTTTAAAGCTATAATTAATGGGTACTGTATCGTTTTAAACATGTGGTGCTGACAAAGCTCTGATACATTTGACAACTTTACTGTTTAGATGGAATCATGTGTGAATGTGTGTAGACCTGATCACAGTAACAAACTTGCAACAAAGGAAAACTAGGAATGGTCATTAAGAACCAAATCCAAAATTATGTTTCCAAAGAAATGTTACTTTTGATTCTGCTTAACGATTCCTATGCAACTTTCACTCACGTTAGTTTCAAATTAAACCATATACTGCAAACACCTATCGTATATTAACCTGGCTATCCGTCTACCCCTATTCACCATATTCACACGGCAGCCTTTTTCTTTTGACGTCACACTTAGGCTGTTGTGTTCCAGATTGCAAGTTGTATAAACGTAGGGGCTATGAAAATTCTTCTTGATTGATCAGCAACTTAAATGACAACAGATCATGAAAATACAGAGGGACATTGGGTTAAACAACATAACTGATAACCCACTGGCTACTGTAGTCAATGTTGCCATTCAGCCACGTCCTAGCTAATGTTACCATTTTATAGTGTTACATGACAATTAAGGCATAAATTAATTAGTTAGCTAACTCACCTGACTGCAGAAATGTTCTGGTTCAGTCAGTAATGTTATGTGACATTTTGCTCACTGGAACACATATTTTTGTGTAGTGTTCCAACAAAAAGGAGCTCCAAGCACTTGAGCAGCGTGTGTTTTGTGTGGTGGTGCCGTTAGCTAGGAAGTGGCTGAATGCTAAATTTGCTGTTGTCTTGCAGCAGTTAATGGGTTATCAAAAATGTTGGTTTAGCTTGAAATGTGAATTGCACGTGTTTGTCAGTTAAAAAGATAATTCTACAAGTCAAGAACGCAGCCATTTGTCATAAAATCATTGAAGTATCAGACTGTGAAGATGCGCAGATAGAAAGACTACAAGTACGAGTAAGGGACATCATGACTTTCTCCATCCGAAAGCAAATGTAAGCCACTGAAGCTGGAATGTAGTCACACAAACAATGATTCTTACTCTGTCTTTGTCTTCCCAGCTGATAAAAGGATGAGGAGTCACTATTGAAACACTTCATGTAAGATAACATTACAGGGGCCAGTGATTTTGGTGTTTTTGCAACATGAGAATTGTAGTTAACTGAGCGATTTCACATAAAACTAAACACCAACAAACCTACCACAAATAGCAACGTTTTTGTCTTGTAAAATCATCTTTTAAATTGACAACCATCATGTGTGTAAACCAAGGCGCAATTCAAATAGGATCAAAAATTATTTGTCTCTTGCTGTAGACTACCATTCATATTTTTCCTGTGAAGAGTGCAGGACACTCCAATAATCTGAATCAAGAATCGCCATGAACCGAAAATCGACAAGCCGCATCTGAATTGTTCAAATCCAAACCAATACCCAAACTCATGGAAAACAGCTGTGTATTTGGAGCCCTTGGAGCAGCTCTGTGGGCCGGGACTTTCACATGAACTTTGCCATGAAAACAGTGCCAGCAGCAGCAGCAGCAGCCTCTGAACATGATGAGGTCATGGGGAGGTTTTCTTCCAAGTTTGACACAAGTTTCCATGTAGGGTAAGGACACACCCAAAACAAGTCTGCTCCACTGGCTCTTCTTTTTTTCTCCCCTCTTTCCCCCCCATTTTTTTTTTTTCTCTCCATGCTGGTGGGGGAACGCCCTGTCTCTGCATACTTAAAGAGCCACCATTCTCTCTGGCTGCCCACGCGTAAAGTGGTGTCCTGGAGTGGCCGTGCAAGTCTGACTGGAACAAAATGCTCATCTCTGTGCATAAAAATAGGTTTAACTGTGTTGAGATAAAGCCGGGCTGCAGATAAGGTGTGTGTGCATGCATTGTTAAGTGTTATCTTACCTGTCTGGCTCCAGGTCGACAATGCCCATCACTATGATCTTCTTCCCTGGCCGCATGCCGCCCCGGATGCGCCCGCTGAATGGCACCGTCTATGCAAAGTACAGTGAATTTATTAAAGCACAGCCCGGAGCGAGAATCAAACAAGAAGACTTAAGAGGCATCTTTCATACCAGGAGACGAGATAAATCCTCCTTGTCAGGTGAGATGAGGCCGGGGTTCCCCAGCGAGTCGTTCAGGTGGTCATCCTCCACATTCTTCAACACCAGTGACAAAAGACACAGGATGCACACTGTCATTTACCGCCCTGTCAGGTAGGATATAACCCGGCCTGTCTGGCCAGCATGAGTGAGGCTGCAGGCCTGTGTAATGACACACAGTGTGGCCTTGCATGCATGCGGCTCTCCCCTACAATGACGAGGTGGCAGGAGCGAACCTGTCATGTTGTTATCCTGTCTTGTCGTGAGCCACGCGAGGTTACAAATAAGCCTCATAACATAAACTTTCACCTGCGATGTAAAAATGCGCACATTCAGAGCTGAGCGGCCTAGGTGATCAAACATACACACACCGATACATTTCACCTCCAACATATTGGATTTCCTTTCCCGGCTGCCACACACTGAAAGAGGAGTCGCCTGAATGCGCTGCGCGCGGCGGCTCCGCATTTTCAATAAGCGGCGGATAATCCACACAACGGTGCGCTTAAATCAAACACACACAGGCCGGGATGCACAGAAAATAACACGGCGACACATCTGACCCCCGCCCCGGCTCCCATGAAGCTTCAAAAATACTCACTATTCCGTCCTTTTCCGCTGCCTGCACCGCCATCTTGAGCAGAAGAGCATAGGATGCTTATTATCGGAGCAGAGGCAGCCCTGCCTGCCTGCCGGGGAGTGTGTCAGCGTCGTGGCACTGACTCAGGAGGAGGATATTCCTGTTCCTGCTCCTGCTCCTATTCCTGGGTCTCTCTCACACAGAGCACCTAGCAGGAGCTCTGCTCCTCTGTCTGTCGGTCTGTCCTTCTCGAATGGGTGGATATCTGCTGACGTATGCTTTATAATAATTACAGACTAAAAGCTTTAATCCCCGTCTGTTGGAGAACGCTAATCAGACAGATTTTCTTCAACCCTTCACCCAATTAGGCAACGCGCTCTTTGGGCTTTTTTTTTTTTAATTTCTAGATTGGAGCAGAAATACAGCTCATAAAACTCAGATAAAATATTGTTTAGTGCTGCACTGTTCAGTTTAAATGTGACACAGTGGATCTCTGGCCTAATTGTCCAAAGTGTCAATACTTTTAACTGATTAAACAGTGCTGTTATGGGCCTGTGAGGCCGCAGAGAGATATAAATAGAGCCCTCTCTGCTCAGTTGTAATTGCTTTTCAGTGAATGAAGTATGAACTCACAGTGTGTCCCTGTCATTGACTTTTACACAAGCACCCCCCTCTGTACTGTGTCCATTCCTGTGCATGCAAACATCCCCTCCCTCCATCTGTGACTGTGTGTCTCTTTCAGCCTGAGTTTAACTGAACCATTCTGCCCCCCTGTGGACATTTGAAGACATTACAGAATTTTAACAAATGATTCTTTTTGTTGTTGACAAAATATTTATTTCCACAAGGTTTTAATTTATTACTCAGTTTTTTTATTAATAAATTTGACTTAAAGCCTCTTTCACATGACCAAAGACTTTACATAAAGAAAACAAGTAAACGACTAAACCAATAAAACAGTTAGCTAAAGCCTCATGCCTAAATTTAAAAGCATTATTGGCTGGATATAAATGTCCAATTTAATCCCCCCCCCAGCAGTGAGCAAATTGTTTTACAGCAAGACACGAGGCCATAAAACATTACAAAAAAGTCCCCCACGTGTGCAGTACAGTGCACAATGACTCAATAAAAAGGAATTAACAGGCAGTTAATGGTCGTATCCAATTACACTGTTTTCCCTCACATGAATCATTATGGGTGCCGCAGCAACAAACACAACATCCCGACTACACACTCTCTCTGACTTACAATAGACATCACTAATGCTTGTTTGTCTTAATCGTCTCCAAGCAGATGAAAATACTTGATTGTATCTCGAAACTAAAAATTTGGTTTCTCTTCCATCTTTCTGTTCAGTTTTTTTTAAATCTCCTATCACACCTCCAGTCATCAGAGGAGGGAGTTTTTTGTCTTTTTGTAGAGAGCTTTTATGTTGTCAGGATCAGAGACAACAGACCTGATTCACAGCAGCCACGTTAATACGAAGTAGCGGAATAAACACAGGTGTTACCAGTGACACTAATTAAGGTTCTGTCCGATTCAGGTCATGGTGCTGCTATGGAACCCTAATTAGTATCATTAGTAACACCTGTGTTCACTCGACTATTTCATATTAATATGGCTGTTGTGAAAAAGGTCCATTAGCCATTTTGGGCCTGTAAGTCTGATTTAAACAATATGTGATATTATATATCATAGCCTATGTGCACAGGAGGCAGAAGTGTCTTCTCCCTGATTGGTCTGGATCTCTCAGGACCATAATATGAGCCTATCTGTGGTGTTTACCTGTGTCGAGTCTTTCTAAATCTATGCTGTGTCACAATCTGCTGTAGTGAGGCTGACAGCACAGTTATTTGGTTCATATTGGTTTTTCGCATGAGTTATTTTGAGCTGCACTTGACACTTATAAGTGTGTTATGGGCCCTGGATGCTTGCATCATCTCACCATGTGTTTTTCTTCTAGTTTAAGGTAAATTCTTGCACTATTAACCATTTTAGCCTGAACCAAATAATGTAGATGTTTAAATCAGTCATGGTAGATACCTAGCATCATGCTTAGTTCAGTACTCAAGTAAATTAGTTGCTTTCCGCCTGTAAAAACCAGTGATTAAAGTCGTTTTAAAATCTTGTCTGTTATGCAGTGATGAGTCTTTTGTTTTGTGCTTCCATCTTGTGGTTTCTCTTTGAATTACAACATGATCTCAAACTTCATTTTGAAAATAATAATTTGTTCACAAATGTTCTTTGCAGAGTCTCCATGAAAGAAGAGATGTCAAACATGCCCGAGATGGCAGGGTGGGAACGTTTTTACCTCTCTGAAGATGAACCAGCCTGATCCATCGTCATACCTCGAGGAAGTAAAGGAGAAATGCAGCCAAACAAGACCCCAGGCGACACACGCATAACACTGAAGGTGAAGGACCTTGGCTAAATGAGATGACTCAGACTTTCAGTCATTCCTCCAGGCAGGTTGATTACACTGCAACAAATGATCAGATCGAGTTATTGTGCAAATCAGTGGTTCCCAACCTTTTTCCCTAAGGGACATCTTTTATGTCTTTGTGTAAAGTGACAGTCCCTGACTAAGTGATATACTTTATTGATATTTAAAATCATATTTAATGCATAGCAATAACAGTACAGAACAACTGTATAATTAACCCAAAGTAAACATATTAACTGCAGGAAGTTGGGGTGATTTGGATGAATTTTGAGCAGATTATTTTCTGTGAATATTGCATCAGGGATGAGTTTTCCTTTTTTTTTTTTTTTTGTACCATTCTCTGTCTGTATCATGTATTTTCTTTAAAATTTTAACAATCATACATATTTAATAAGCTTCTTTTTGTGGACAAATACAGTTTTCTTCTCCCTGACACTTGGCTATTGTTCCATTAGCTCCTTGGTTGTTTTAACTGTATACTTTTCTGATGCAGGACGAGACTGTTTAGTGGAGAGTGAAGGCTCTGTGAATACAGGGACAAGATCCCAACAAAACAAATGTGGGACAAAGAGTATGTTTGAGTGGGACAATGTGGGACATGCTGCTGATGCTGAGTGGTCTAAAATCTTGAAAAAGTAAACATTTCTATTCTGCCCCTGAGCTCATAGCACCTTGATGCTGGTTGATTCAGTAGCACACAGTAGATAGTTTCGCAGTGTCTTTCCTTGTCTTTGTCGGAGTTTCCATCATACTCGACTGAAATCTGCATAGCTGACTTTGCTACCTCCTGTACTTTGTTCAGATTTCAGAAAAGAGTCTCTCTTGCAGTGATTTGAAAAGTAGAGCCAATCAAAATGCGGGACATGGTCTCTATGTGAGACATGGAACAAGGGGTGCTGTGCAGTCCCACATAGAGTGGGACCCCTGGTCACCCTTACCTGTCCTTATCCTGTGAGGCTACTTTTAGTTTATATCTTTAATCTAAACTAATAACTTCTTTTAGCTGTCTACACAGAGTTTAATGAAATGCTGAGATATAGTCCTACTGTATATTTGTTTAAAGTCTTCTAACACCTCTTAAAATCAAGAAGGCCTTATGACCCCCAGAGAGGCTTTGGCGACCCCTAGTGGGAACCAGTGGTATAAAATATCTACAGCAAATTGATATAATTCCCTTTGTTTCCAGGTCAGTTTCACTAATCAAAAACGTACAAATGAAATGACAGCACAAAACATTAAAAATAACATCAAGTGAATGTATTAGCAATATCAATAATTCCGCAAATTATTTATTTTAATGAAAGAAAAATAAAATGCTGAACCCCATCACTTCATATCAAATTAAGATAAGATAAATAGTAATAATAATGAATGGAAACTTTATTGAGCCCACAAATTCACTTGCTTAAGGATTAAAAGTTAGAAAAGAGTGAGTGATAAATAAGATATGTTGCTACATATTAATCTTAATCTGCTGAAAATGTTGAGGTAAACAATTCTGCCAAAGCCTTAGTGTATGAATCTGAATTTGATATGTTAATTGATGCCAAATTTAACTTTTTGAAGTATTAAGATGTGCTGATGCTGATTAAACATTAAATAATCAGCTAACAAATATGATGAAGCTGGCAGGTATACTGGCTAGACTGTAAACCAGAAGAAAATTGAGGCAATCAGTGGCCACAATTTTCTTGAATTCATAAAGTCAAAAGTTGGAGGTTGTCAGAGCTTAAATATTTGGAGTTTGTGTTACATGCACTTCATGCAATGATTGATGAAGTCACTGCAATTCAGAATTGTTATTCACTCCTCTCTTATATTTTTTAGTAAACTCATTATAGTAATAAAACATAATAAATAAAGTTTTTTTAATCTCTTAAAATATTTGTGTTTTAGGGACCCCTTTCCCCCCATTAACTGAAAATTATCAGTGAAATTAAACACAAAAGAAAGAAAATTCTAGTGGCACTGGCACATAACATTTTTAATTTAGTAGAACCTCTAAACAAAACTAAAGTTTTCACTACTTACTAAAAATAATTCATTTGAGCATTGGGTTTTACAGTGTGATGGAGAAGACAAAGTAATCTAACTAAGGTGGGTTCTCTATTTGGCAAGCAACAAGTCGCTGATACTCTTTTTTTTTTCCTAATGTGATGTAACAGTTTATTAATGACTTATAAAGTGTTTACAACCTAATTAATAACCTAATTATAAACCAGGTGCATATCATTTATAAGGGTAGTCTTATTGCAAAGTGGTACCCAGTTGGTCCGACATTAGTCTAAAAAGTCGAACAGACAGCGCATCCCTCCATCCCTCCATCCCTCTCTCTCCCTCCCTCTCTGTCGCTGTCTCCCCCTGCAGAGCTTCAGCCGGTTGTCCGGTCCGCCCTTCTCCCTCCCTGCTGCCATGGCCGCGGAGGCTGCCGGTCGGGATGATGCGACGGCCGGTCCTGCAGACTGCACGGAGATGGAGGAGCGGGTAAGGTGCTTTTGGATGATTTCGGGTGCTCTCTTTGCGGAAACGTGCAGGACTGCGATTTGACAGCAGGCCTCTCCGGTCCCCGCATGACGCGCTGCTGCTGCTGCTGCTGCTGCAGCAAGATGGAGAGGAAACTCTGCAGGACGCACACCGCCGCCGCAGCAGCAACCATTTCTGTTATTTGGTTTTGAGACAATATTCAGCTCAGCAGTTAGGTTAGGTTTAGAGGGACGGAGGGTGGGCTTGATCGTTAAAGCAGCGGAGAGAGAAGGGAGGGAGAGAGGGAGCGCACCGCGCTGCTGCCACCGCCGCCGCTGCTGCAGAGCTCACATCGTGTGTGTGTGTGTGTGTGACGCGCAGATGTGAAAGGCTGAAGTGAAAGTGCAGCAGCTGGTCGCTCGGTGGATGTAGGCTACCGGAGCTCGGCTTATAAACAGCCCGACAGTGTCCGTTCTTTAACAGTTTGCGTCTCACTCGCCGCGTCGTTTGGTTTCTGTGCTGAATCCGGAGGGATTTGAGCGCCTGTCAAGCCCGTTTTCTTCCACTTGGCGGTGACGCAAGTTGGCAACAACTTGGCAGGCAAAGGTAGGAATTATTCTTGATCAACAGAGCAGAGCAGAGCCGAGAATGAATGAAAAGAGAGGCTTTGTTGGGCTGATTGAGGTTTTTTATCAGAGGAGAGTGTCCAACAGAGGAGCCTGCAGAGGCTCAATGTGGAGTTTTCTCCAATTGTAGCTTCATCAATTAAACTGCACGCTTTATATTAGGGGAGATCAGGGACGATTGCAACACTTTTCTGCACAATGTTAAGATTCAGGAACATTATCGCTTGCAATCATCACTTATGACTCACCAGAAGTGTTTGATAGTGGCTGAATCTGCAGAGTTCCTGCCCTCTGCCTGTATTTCTCATTATTTTTTGCTGTGGTTGGGAAACTTTACCAACCCATAACGTCTGTATTTGATGTCCTGGGAGTGAGACACAGCAATGAACTAGCTCTCTGGTGCCCATAGAAAACGCTCGGACAAATCCTTTTGATTCGACCATTAAACTTACATCTGCATACTCATTACCCATACGGTTCATAATATTTACTTGAATGGAAAATGTCAGACGTTGTGACTGACCCCAAGCCTGGGGACATCTACAACAAGATCAAGGGACAGTTGTAACAATACATTAAATTTCACTGTACTTTTGCTCGTTGTCTCAATAAGCATAATACTCTGAAAATATGCATTATATTACATTATTATTATGGTATTATTTATTAATTCAATCATATGTTTTTCTAATATTATGCTTAAAGCACAGGCCTACCTTGAGTCACTGTGATCTATGCAGATGTTACAGATGCTATTCAGTCTCTATTTTAATGAAACTGCAAGAATGGAACAATTTGCAATGCAACAAACTTTTATTAAACATGCACATTTGTACAAAACTGCAGCTGTTTTTAAAAACAAAATTTTGTCACACTTGAGTGAGTGAACGCACCTTATACAACTTTATTGACCCCACAATTGCTTGTATATGTTGAAAAGAGCAATACAAATCTGTATTTGGGTACAATTCAGTGGCTCGTTCTGTTGTGTTGTGTGTTGTGGTCTGTTTTGTTGCTGCTGTCCCACCTTATCAGCCATGACAGAACAATGTGTGCTAGCTAGACACAATGGCACAGACACATGCTAACCATGTCGCTGAGAACTCAACAAATAGAGTTGATTAATTTATACAAAAGATCAAGACAGTATGACAAAATACAGCCCATGGAAAAATAACTTTTTTAAAATAAAAATAAGTTTTTTTGTGAGTATTATCACTTCAGCGTGTTGCTAATTGGAGGAATAAGTTGCAACCAACCCCTGTTGCTACTGTCCCTAGTCTACCCTAACGATTTTCTAACAATTCTGTACTTGGATTAAATAATCAAACACCTAAAATGTTAAATCACAAATCACAAGTTACCAGAGCCCACAAACGGTGTCTTTAGTTGGCTTTATTTAGAATTACAGACAATAAGTCCCAAAATATTCTGGGAAATCAAGTTAATCTGACAATTTGTGAAGCTGTGACATCAAATATTAGATTTTGTGCAAAATACCCACAAAAACCTTTTCTTTTTTTTTTAGATGTAAGATTAAAAAAAGAACAAAAAGAGCTCTGGATGTAGCCACGTGTTGTGAGATAAGGGTGTGTGTGTGTGTGTGC
>JAJHUR010140504.1:107464-119169 GCA_027495735.1 Lutjanus campechanus | reverse complement strand
ATTATTTAACTGGTATTTTCTCTTAAAAAAACTCATTTCTTGGAGGAAGGGTGTATGTTCGCAATGCTACAATATATTAATGTGTTCTTGCAAACAATATCTCATGTTCAGGGGCAGAAAACGCCTGCTTTCTTTTGCTTTAAGTCCACATGTTAAACAGCCCTGCTTCAGGTCTTAAAAGCAGCTCAACAGACAAGGGCCCCTTCTGATGTATAAAGCCTAAGTGTTATCAGAAGCCTTCATAATAAATGTGCTCATGTGATTATGATATCTGCACTTTCAGTAGATAATGGAGGAGGGATGAAGTGCGTCAGTTCATATTGTATTCCCGTGCTGTGATATGATAGAGAGGGATTTCTTTCATCGGCCTCATGTGGTCTTGTTTCACTTTTTCTCAGTTTATTTGGTGAAATCTGAAAATCATCCGTACATATGTGCAGACAGACTGTCGTGAAGATCGTTCTCGCTGTTTATCAAAGTATTGTCCTGTCTTCCAGCTGACGGAGGGGAATATGAAGGCTGATCTGGAGGCTTCCCTGCCTGCTGGACAGGAGGATTACGCAATCCGGTGCAGAGATGTGTGCCGGTCGTACGGCAAACTGAAGGTCCTCAGCAACCTGAACCTGACTGTACCACAAGGACAAATGTGAGTCAAGTTCATCGACTGTAATCTGTCACCATGGCTGTGATTTCAGACGGTTTCTTTTTGTCAAAACTAAACCAAGCTTCAAAGGAGGATTTCTCTTTATCTGTTCTTATGCTTGATCGCTTTTTCCTGAACTTTTTTGCCATGTCCTTCACTTCTTTTACGTCGTTTTCGTCTTGTTACACCTGTCATGTGTTATACGCACTGATGTCTTTTTTTTTTTATTCTTTTCTTATTGTCCCATCCAAAATAAAAATAATCAGTAATGCAAATGCATTAAAACTAAAGTAACAGGGCTATTTTAAATATTTACTGAGTAGAAAGTACAGATATTTGAGTTAAATGTAGGAAGTAAGGGTAAAAAGTTGTCAATAAATGCTCAAGTGAAGTACAGATACCTGAAAACTCTACTGAAGTGCAGTGCCAAAGTGGTCCCATTTCTGTTAATAAGACATACTGTTGTATTTTAAAGCCTTACACCTCCACTTCTCCCCTTGTAGCACTCTTCCCACTCAGTAGTTGTAGTCTCAACGTGCAGATGAGGCTAGCATTTCTCAGGTTAAGTGTTCAGGACGTGGCTGGAATGAGTTTACTCGCCTCATCATCTGTCACGAATCTGCTGACTGATTAGTTGGCTGATCAAAATCTCAATTTCCTGCGGGACTGAAACCCCAAAGAAGGTCAGCGAGAGGAATGTTTTTTGAGGGTTGTAGATGCTATTGCAAAAAAAAATGTATAGTATGTTATTGCAGTTAGGACTGAAAGTCTAGTTTTCTGCTTTGAAGTCCAGCTTTAAGTTCCTAGAAGAACTGAAATCCATAATGTGCACGTTTGCTTGTCATGTAGTCGTCTGTCACCCATCTCTGTCGTTTCTCTGCACGTGAGCTTCATGAGAGAGGATTTATGTAGGTTAATATGTTACAGGATCACTTTTCTTATACATAGCTGCATTCCTGAAATGACAAAGCAGATAAGGGAGATTAAAGAAAAAACAGAATCCTTGAGTCAGAAATAGTTTAGACTCTTAAATAGTTTCTTCCTGAACAGCACATGTGCACAGAAACTAGATAAACACAACAGGCTGCTTTCTCACTTTACTAACAGGCTGGAAATGCACTCAAGCTGATATAGTGTTACACCTGGAATGCATACAGAGAAAATGACAGTGTTGCTCAAAAGCATCATGTGTGTGATCTGCTTTTTTTCTATTTCTTTAATACAAACACAATAACAATTTTACATCAGGGCCCTTTTACCAAGTTTTTTTTTTTAAAAGGATGATTTCTTTCTAAAGCTTTTCTAGTTTGCAAAGTTTAATCACACACAAAGGAATCTATCAAAGAAGCACAAATACAAGTTGGCACATAACATCTAGTATGCTAAGATCACTGGGTCTGCTGAGAAAAAGTCACATTTGAGAGTAATAAATTGATTTACCACTGTTGGGATTGTTTAAAAGAACAGCTCGACATTTTGGTAAATTGCATTTGTTGCTGAGAGCTAGAAAAGATCATCACCACTCTCATGACTGCGTGTTAAGTACAGAGCTGGGGCCAGCTTGGTTAGCTTAGCTTAAAGACTGGTGGAAACACTATAATCTGGCTAAATGTGAAAAAGCATTACTTTACCAAACCATGACGTATCTAATATGTTTAATTCATACACAAACGGACATGTGAAAATGAAAAGTTGTGATTTCACAGTGCTTTGCCAAGCCTACTTTGAGAGCAGGAAATTACTGGGCGTCAAGGAACTGTGCTACATAACTCTCTAAAACCACGACAACATAAAGAATAATATTTTAATTAGTGAGCTTTAGAGGTGCTTGTTTGCACATTTTTTAACTCTGGACACAGACAAGCTAGTTGTTTCCCTTCTGCTCCTTCCAGTCTTTATGCTAAGCTAAGCTGAGGTAGTCACCTGCAGTAACCCCTGTAATTCTTTGAATGCTGAACAAGGGAGTGATGATTAATGATATTTTTGTTAGGGAGTCTGATTAGAGATTTTGGAATAATTCCCGCATCTTCAGTGAGATGTTCTAGGTGAAACAATTTAGAGTAGATCTAGAAAATGTTTTGTTTACCAACATATTTTTTATAAATGTAGTGCATTATAGTATATTGTAAATGCCTGCTGTTTTGTGTTGTTTGAAAGTATCTTGCGCATGGGCTTCTTAAAAGGCCCGTGTGTAAGTTACAGTATCCTATGTGCTGTGGATGTGTTAAGCTACCTGTCATCGTTGTTGGTTATCATCTTGTAATCTTTAAGTGCTTACATAGACAATATCTACTCTCTTTAAGCTCCTTCCATGCCTGACTTTATGTGTACAGAAGCCACAGTTTCTCCAACATGGTCCACTAGTTTCCATTCAAATCACATTCATAACAGCTGAACATGTCAGCTACATATGTGACTGTGTGTTTATCTAAAAGCTCTTGATTCTGTGTTACAGTTATGGACTTTTGGGGCCCAGTGGATGTGGGAAGACCACGCTTCTGAAATGCATCGTGGGAACTCTGAAAATCTCGCGGGGTCACATCACCGTGCTGGGGAAACCACCCGCGTTCCCTGGCCATGCCGTGCCAGGGAAGATGGTCGGATACATGCCACAGGTAAACACCACGTCTTAACATTATTATTTCACACATTAAATGGTAAATTTGTGTGTTTTACAGGCACACAAACCATGTAACCATGTATTCTATTTAACCTGAAAACCAGATTCCCAGTCAAATTTCTTGCAGCTCTCTGTTAGCATCAAGTCCAATTACTCTGTCACTCAGCTCCGCATTGACACCTTAATTTGTCTGACGAAGGTTTTAAAGCACTTGTGCTTTTTGGAGAAAATTCTTCTTACCTAACAGTCACGTCGAGGAACTGCTCATTACAGCTGTAAGTAGCAAACTAAGTGCCTTGCTCAGGGGATACTTTCATTTAGCCTCTGTTGCAGTGGCTGACCTGTACCTGAGTGTGTCTCATTACTGTCAGACTGGATATCTGATGAGGCTGATAACACACATGGCATGTGTCCTCCTGTCAGTAACCTGTAGCATCACAGTGGTCCCTGTAGGAAGTGATCTGTGACCCAGAGAGGAGGAAATGTGACACCTCGTCTGTTCCCCAGGGTACAGATGAGGTGTACCGCTGAGGCGTACTTGCCTGCTGCTGTCTGATGGTGCAATACAGAGAAATTCATTGACTTGTAACTTTTGACTGTTACAGAAAAATGTGTACATGACCATTATTTAAGCCAAGTCAAAATAAGTCAAAGGTCTCTGCATAAGTGCTCAGAAGGCAACTGTGTAGATCTGCAGGATAAATATTGGAAACTGTTGAGTACTGAAAGCCAGCATTAAATATCAACTCAGATTCACTCTCTTCTTTAGTTATTCTGTGATCAAACAGTTTTTGATTTACCAGTGTTGGGGTGTAGTTCATTTAGGTAAAATTCTTAGCTTCAGTTGAAAAAAAACTTGTGTTGATATACACATGTTGATATTTCTCAAAGTAAAATATCCAAAAAAAAAAAAAAGTAGGGCTGTAGTCAACCAAAGAAAATCTTGGTTGACTGAAATTCTGCCTACTCTTCAACCAATCGGTTGGTCGATGAGGAAAAAATATCTGCATGTTATCTCCAGATTATTTAAGACAGCTCAAGTGTAGTGAGTTCACTCTACCTGGTAGCCTAAATGGGTGCTAATCAAAGTTACGTAGAGTTGCCTAGGATGTTACCTTCTGGACATGTCTAAGAAGTAAATTTTCACACAGTAGCTACACAAACACATACATTCACATACTGGCAAGGATCAGGGAGCGGAACAAGCTTACATATAATAACAAAGCTAATGCTAACGCAGCTCCCAATATAAAGCTCTACAAAAAGCAACAGGAAAAACAATTACCAGCATCCAGCCTAGTACTGTCATTATTTAGTTGGATTCAAATGAGGCTTAACATTCACGTGGTTTCTCTTAACTGTCCCTCAGTATTACAACATTAGTCTGACATCACCCTAGCCTGCAGGGGCAACGACAATAGCAACATGCTAAGGCCAAATTCAACAGTATAATCCACAAAATAGACTCTTAAAACAACATAAACATGGCAAAACCTACAAAATTAGTGTTTAAAGTCAGGTCACAGGCAGCCAGTATTAATATCTGATTGAGCTTGAACAGGTACCAGGCCTAGTTAATAAAGCAGTCCGGCGTAGTAATTTGCACACAAACATCATCATAAAAAGTTTTTATCCGCTCAGCTCTTATGTCCTCTGAGGCTGGGGGCCAACCAAGTTTTCATTGGTCAATCTCTCATTGACCACACCATCGACCAGCGGACCAGAAGGTGTCAGCCGGACAAAAAAGTATAGTATATTTTTTATGTTGGCACTGAAACTGAAAAGACAGTGATGTTTGCGACTTATTTCATGTGTCTATCATCTTCTTACTTCAGTTCTTCAGTTATTACATTTTCATTCACGTTAGCATCTGTGTGGGGTAAAGTCAGGTACATGATAAAGGTCCATGCGGAGACTGAAAATAGGCAGCAACTTAAAAAAACCCTTCTTTCAAATGTGAGCATATGAACACCTCTCTTCACTGACGAATCTGTGATAAAACACCCACTCACACAACCTTTTAAAAACTTTGTGCGTATCGTAGGAGCTGGCGTTGTACAACGAGTTCACCATCAGTGACACGCTGACCTTCTATGGTCGAATCCACGGCCTGACGTCGAAGGAAACCCAGGCGCGTATGGAGTTCCTCATCGACTTCCTGGATCTACCTCAGAAGCAGAGTCTGGTCCGAAATCTCAGGTAAAACCACATGTGGTGAATGTAGGTCCATTTTAATTGTGTCATCATATCAGTGTATTTACACTTGGAGCTGTTTGTGGAAACACTCACCCAGACGTCTTTTAATTTACTCCAGGTGATAGGACGCTAATGTAACTATTTTCCTTTGAATGATGCAGGGAGGTAAACTCTTTGTGCTTAGTGAAACATGTACAGTGATAGATGTTGGATTCAGATGTGGTTCTCAGTGTCATGAACTGAAGCCAAGTGCAGTATATCAGTAGATAAAGCCAGTTTATGAACTAATTGTTTATTTTACAGCTGTCTACAGATGTGGACTTTGACACCCAAATTGCCTGACTTAATGTGGACACAGACAAACATAATCCCTCTCTCCGCCACAGGTTGTAAACCCGGCGCTCATAAAACAAAATGACTTTGTGTGATAAGGAGACGAGCAACAGTTGAATAAAGAGAGAGCATCCCATTTATTGTAACGTTAGCTCTGAACATTCTCGCCATCAGGCTGGCAAATTTTATGCATTTTCTTGTCATTAGTAATTAATAAGACACAAAAGGCATGTCTTTTTCTCAGCTTAAGTTTTATTTGAGCAATTATAACAGCTCATTAGTTGCGTGACACATTAATTCATGACGCTCAAACTATTTTAACAAACAGGAAGATAAAACAGTGAGGCTGTTGCTCCAAACAGCTGCTCTTTTCCGTTCGTCTTTATTCAACAAATGACGCTGCCAAATAAAACAATGCCAAATGTGGTACACTTGCTGCCACTTTTAGACTGACAAGACAGACTGAACCTAACTAAGATGAAACTTGTGAGCTCTGGAGAAATGGTACACAAAACCTGCATGATCGGTCGGTTCAGCGATCAGCGATTAATCGATTAATCATTAACATCAATACTGGCTGCAAGATTTAACTTAAGCCAATGTCAGACTTACTCAACCATCATAAATATAGTCCTGTTTTTTAAAATCATTTAGGATGATTTTTTTTGTCAGTCCAGCACTAAAGGGACAGTTCACTCCAAAATCAAATACATATTTTGGTATGAGTTGCTGAGTTTTGGAGATGTGGTCAGGTGTCTCAATTCTCTCCAAGTGGTGCTAAAAGCACCAAAAAAAATACATTTGGAAAATTCAAAACTAGTGTTCAAAAGTCATGACCCAGTTACTCAAAATTTTCCACAGACCTTGTGGTGAGCAGTTTCCTGTAGCAACTACGTGTAGTTTCAGTCGATTCTAAAGGAGTTCCAGTAGATTCTACAGCAGGAAGGAAATGGTTCCCACATGAAACTGCTCACAACAAGGTCTGTGGGTTATTTTGAGCAACTGGTTCATGATTTCTGCGAAGAGACACTGGTTTTGGAAATTTTCAAATGCAATTTTTTGGTGTTTGTGGCTTGTGCCACTTAGGCCCATTATATTTGAAAGAAGGCAAACATCTCTACAGCTGATATCTCCAAAACTTTGCTACTCACGCCAAAACAGTATAGACGGATAAATAGCACTACAGGCCAGAGCAAAAAATGTATTTTTGATTTTTGAGTGGGGGAAACACCCTTTAATATATGCATGCATGTGACAGTATGATACTTGTTTTTTTATAAAGTCTGTAGTGTGTGTGATGATTTTCACAAGATAACATTTTAACATTTTAATAAATGTTTTGCCCCAGTAATATTATTAGATTTGGTGCTGGGAGGGAATTTGGTCAGATTATCAGCATCATAAGTGCATGATGAAAGATAAAAATGTTTGGTTTTAACGCTCCTCAGTGACAGTAATTTAAGTCTTTTGGATAATGTCACATTCAACATAAAAAGTCACCACTTATAGACACAGATTTTGCACTAGTAGGCTAATAGACTAAAATAACATTTGGTTTTGTCAGTCATCAGTTATAAGTCACTGTGGGTGGTGTACTCAGTGCCCTGTCAGTCTCAGTCCATCCAGTCTGGCAGCACAGGATTGCATGCTTTTATATTGCCACTAAGGCAAAGGTTCACTGAGTTTGTTTCATTTGAGGAAGCAGTTTATATAGTACCCTAGTGTAGTACCCTATATGGACAGAGTATATTGCTGTATACTGTGCATGTATGGTGTAAAGAAGTTCCTCTTTGTAAACATTTTCTTTTATTTTATGCATTCAGGATACCAAAACTTCCTCAGCTATTGTGACTGTCAGTCTACCTTCAACCTCACCCCTGCTCACATCACCACCCAAATCAAAAGTCTGAGCTTTAACCTGTGACCTGGTTGGCACTTCAGTTTGCAATATGCAACAAGTTTATTGTCCCATTGCATATATGATCATATCTGCAGAACCTTGTTTGATCGGTTCTCTGCGACTTTCTGCTGCCGAGATTCTTCTCATTCTTCCGTCAGCTTGTACTGCAGCTACTCTGTTTTAGAAGAAAAACTTTCTCCTCGGCTGAACTTCCTCTATCAGCTGCTTACATTTGTATCCCTTTCCGCAGAGGATCAAACGGCCTCGTTCTCAAGCCATAAAAGGAAACAATCAAGCAAGGCAAATTAAAAATAGAATGTTTGGCATTTCACCAAATATTTCTGCTTTTTAAAGTTATTTTTGAAAATGTGACTTTATTCTTTATCTTGATTCCTGGCCGAAAGATGAGAGAGAAAACTGACAATATTGTTGCAATCGCTCGGGCACTGATAGAGATCAGTAAAAGTGGTTTATAGCCCTTTTATGTTCTTGCAGCTATAGGCGGAAGAACAATCAGCATCTCTTGTTTCAGCTCTTGATTCACATCCCTGATTCGTTACAAAGACCCTTCTGTTCCCCGAGAGGCCCCTCGAACCAGCGTTCATCAGCACGTCATGTAATATTTATGTCATGTGGTGTAACAGCCTGTCATGTTGCTGAGCTGCAACTCAAACTCCTATTGGCAGTTTCAACAAGTTTTTCTTTCCCACACACAGAACATAGTGCAAAACACAATTACAGCCTCTCAAATTCTTAATTGCACAAATCTTTTTGCTACATTTGCTTCACAGAATATGGTACAAAACACATTCACACAGTCAGAATCATCAAGAATGGAGAAAAGTTGCACACATGTAGAATATATTCTCATAAATACAATTTTTTTTCCTTTCCTACAAGTCAACTACATAAATCTGCTGTTATGGGTCTCAAATGATGCTTTTCACTTAGAAAATGATCATCTCCATGCATTCTCGCTTTTGCTCCACATATCTGAGTAAACTATGGAGCATAAGTGATTTGCGCACCTGTAGAGCCAGATCGTGCCGAGAGGGGAACCCCGGATTTGCAAAATATCTTGTGAGAGTGATAATTTTAACCCAAACGTTGATCCTTTCACCCATTCTTTAGAATTGTGATTGTAAGTGCTATTACAATGAACTTTGTACGTTCAGGCAAGTCTATCAGATTTGTACTAAAGCATTATTTAATCAGGGTTAGCTATACCCTTAGGACCCTTGTCTCACTTCCTGGTTTTAAAAAGGCAGGAATGTGGCTCAAGCACTGGTAAACATAACATGTCAACTCTGTGGTCCTTCTAAATCAAAGTTAAATAAGAATTATATTTTAAAAACATGTATTTTGATTAGCATTAAGAGGACTTTTAGCACCTTTAAAAAATGAAACGGCTACTCACTACAACTATGTTGTGAAATTTAAAAATATTAGCATTTTGTCAACACCGTAAGATGTTCCGTCTGACGGAATTGACGCCTACATTTAATTTAAAAAAATGTATCACTCGGAGGTTGGCCCATTACAAGGTTTAAGACCCAAGAGTTTGATCTTTTAAAATATATCTTCCCAGCATAATAGAAAAGTAAAATTTCTGATACACATGTGACTCTACTACCACAGTTTCTATTGTCACAGATGCTCAGTTGTTCTGCTCCAAAAATACCTTCATAAAAACTGAGCATGAGTTATATTAGAGATCTGCTGTGTTCATGGCTTCTCCTCACTTGTTCTGCTGCAGCTTTATGCGACACACAGGTTGTTGAAACTGTTCACAATACATAATATGAAAGATATTCCTGGTATGAATAAACACCCCATGTAGCAGACTCACTCATCCTCTGTTTCTGCTTCATCTCATTCTTTCTTTTGGCGTTTCATACGATGTAGGACTAATCAGCTAATCTGTGACACATTCAAAAGTTTAATCTTTTTTTTTTTTTTAGATCATATGAATAAAATAGTTTTTCAACTTGTCAAATGCCTCTTCCTCCCAGCTTCCCTCGCTCAGGTCCTGTTGTTTTCCTCCGCGTTGTCAGGCAGGTTTGTCTTGCAGGTTTCCTCACCACCTCTTTCAGGAGTGAGCGGCATGCATAGAGGCAAGGTGGATCACCACTTACGCAACCATTAGGAATGTGGGAGAAGATTCACCTCTGTCGTCCTTTGGCTCTTTTCTTGTGTCCTCACCTGTTTCCTGTGTGTGTATGTGTTACAGTGGAGGTCAGAGGCGCCGGGTGTCTCTAGGAGCGGCTCTGCTTCAGAATCCAGAGCTGCTCATCCTGGACGAACCGACAGTCGGAGTGGACCCTGTGCTCAGGGCCAAGTATGTCATGCACACACACGCACACACATACACGCACACGCACACACACACACACACACACACACAGTGTTTGCTGTCTGGGCTGTTGTGAGGTATAATAAATGAACAGAGTACGCTGTCTGAGCTTTTGCTGTGTTTAATAAAAGCTCTACGAAAATCAAAACTATATAGATTTACACACATTTACAGAATCTATTCAGCTAGTAGTGAAAATAAAATATCAAGATTTTAACATCCCCAGTGATTAATGTGACAGTGTTGAGAGGATGTAGTAGTGAGGTGTCCTTACAGTTATTTCTACTTTTTCATGTTTATGGCATTTGTGACTTACAACATAATAGTTGTTTGCTTGCTAACATGTTAATAAAACATTACATTGTTTGCCAGCTATCCAAAGCATTAATGAAACATTACATTGATTCCTAGCAACCTAAAAAGTTAACAAAGTGTTTGCCAGCTAGTTAAAACATTAACAAGACGGGGGGGACAGACGTTTAGCTCAGTTGGTAGACTGTCCGACCCACGTATGGAGGTTGTTAGTCCTCTGCAGCAGCCACTGGTTTGACTCCTGCCTGTGGCCCTTTGCTGCGTGACATCCCCTCACTCTCTGTCCTGTTTCGTGTCAGCTCTCTAGCTGTCCCGTCAATAAAGGCATAAAATTTCATTTCATTTCATTTCAAACCTTTATTTATTCTCGAAAGAACATTGAGGTTTCCCTCATTTCCAATGCAACAACAACAACAACAAAAAACAAGACGGTACATTTGCCTGCAAGCTAAAACATTAACAAGATAGTTAATTGTTTGCTAGCTAGCTAAAAAGTTAACAAAACGTTACATTGTTTGCTAACTAGCTAGGTTAGTTAGCTTTGTCAGCCTACTCATGATGGCTTAGCAGAGCGGCTTAAACCATTATATAATCGTATTACAAAATTAATTCTTGTCGATGCAGCCCAGCCTATATGTGTTTCTTTTAAGCTTCATTTGTTGCAATAGATTAATAATGCTAACAACTTTTGAATCGATCTAAATTTGTGTGCCATATCCTATCGTTCACGATATATCGTTATAATTATTGTCATGATAGGAAAAAATCATATTGTGATAATGGCAATATTACAATATTATGCATTCATATCATGATATTAACAGCGTAACAATGGAGGAATTAGTTTGGATAAGGGAAGCGACTTCAGTTGTATGGAAGAAGTTTGGTTACAGAACATCAGATGTACAACAAACGACAGTCATGTGTAAGAAGTGCAAGAGGACTGTAACGGCAAAAGTGGGCAACACAACAAACTAATTTCACCGCATTGAGCGGGAGCGCTCAGTTGAGTATGAAGCGAGCCAAAAATCTTACAATGAGAGCTCAGCAGCTATTGTGAGTTTTAAACCAAAAATATTTTTCAGTTATTTTGTCATATCATCAAAAATACCCTGATATATTGTGATATTATTTTAGAGCCATATGGCCAACACAGAATGGTGACTTCACTATTATAACTGGGCAATAATTTGTGTGGACAAACTCTACACTAACATTTAACCATATGCTGTGAAGAAAGCAAGTCTGTAAATCTTTTGGAAAGCATACTGGCCTCCCACAGTGTGTTGTTCCAGTCTCATTGTGTAATAGCACCACAAAGCCTCATCAAATCAGACGGTTGGCAGGC
>JAJHUR010140504.1:25225-107444 GCA_027495735.1 Lutjanus campechanus | reverse complement strand
AGCACGCACGCACGCACGCACGCACGCACGCATACACGCACACGCACACACACACACACACACACACAGTGTTTGCTGTCTGGGCTGTTGTGAGGTATAATAAATGAACAGAGTACGCTGTCTGAGCTTTTGCTGTGTTTAATAAAAGCTCTACGAAAATCAAAACTATATAGATTTACACACATTTACAGAATCTATTCAGCTAGTAGTGAAAAGAAAATATTAAGATTTTAACATCCCCAGTGATTAATGTGACAGTGTTGAGAGTATGTAGTAGTGAAGTGTCCTTACAGTTATTTCTACTTTTTCATGTTTATGGCATTTGTGACTTACAACATAATAGTTGTTTGCTTGCTAACATGTTAATAAAACATTACATTGTTTGCCAGCTATCTAAAGCATTAATGCCATATTGTATCGTTCACGATATATCGTTATAATTATTGTCATGATAGGAAAAAATCATATTGTGATAATGGCAATATTACAATATTATGCATTCATATCATGATATTAACAGTGTAACAATGGAGGAATTAGTTCTGATAAGGGAAGCGACTTCAGCTGTATGGAAGAAGTTTGGTTACAGAACATCAGATGTACAACAAACAAGAAGACTGTAACGGCAAAAGTGGGCAACACAACAAACTAATTTCACCGCATTGAGCGGGAGCGCTCAGTTGAGTATGAAGCGAGCCAGAAATCTCACAATGAGAGCTCAGCAGCTATTGTGAGTTTTAAACCAAAAATATTTTTCAGTTATTTTGTCATATCATCAAAAATACCCTGATATATTGTGATATTATTTTAGAGCCATATGGCCAACACAGAATGGTGACTTCACTATTATAACTGGACAATAATTTGTGTGGACAAACTCTACACTAACATTTAACCATATGTTGTGAAGAAAGCAAGTCTGTAAATCTTTTGGAAAGCATACTGGCCTCCCACAGTGTGTTGTTCCAGTCTCATTGTGTAATAGCACCACAAAGCCTCATCAAATCAGACGGTTGGCAGGCGAACTGCTGCTGGCGAAGCTGTGAGCTTTTTTCAGACTACGATTTTAGGAGAAATCTCTTAATGAGCGGGTCAAGTGTTATGTAATTTGTTTGGTTTCTTTGGTCTCCTTTCTAGGATCTGGCAACATCTGGTGGAGATTGTGAAGACGGGGAAAGTGTCTGTCATCATCACCACACACTACATAGAGGAGGCCAGGCAAGCCAATGTGGTGAGATAATTCATACGTACTCGGACACACACAAACAGGGTGAACCCGCATGTATGTACATAAACACACAAGAACAAATCAAGCAAGATACACACTCTCACAAACAAGAATCATGAATACTGCTGCAAAATCAATACAACAAAGCATCCACACACGTTTCTCCCCTTCATAGACAAACAATGAGTCCATTGATATCTGCACTGTGTCAACATGTTAGTTTGAAGTTTATTCTTTATTAGCTTTGACAAGAGGGACAAAAGCTCTTTTTGAATGAGAGTAAATGAAAAAAAAAGATTGTTTTCATAAACTTTAAAGTCTATTTAGAAGAGGTGTCTTTATTTTACATTTTACTGACAAACAAACAATTTGCTCAAAATTTTAGTTAATTTCTTTATGGTTCATTTATCAGTTTAAACTTTAAAGGATAAGCCGGGTGATGTTCTATTTTTTTCTTATTTTATATTTTTATCTTATTATTAATAAACCAACAATGAATTGAGCAATAACATGGGCGCTGTCATTTATATTGAGTCAATCCTGTTTACACTGTCCTGCTCATAGACAGTATAATAAATAGTGGATGGAGCATCTGTGATGTTGCCCACAGGTTTCTGAGGAGCAATGGTGAAAATCACTGTGTGGTGGTTCAGGGTGTCACCATCCTGCTGTACCTGACTTGGCAAACCCCCCCGTCTAATCCAAAAATGGTGGTGCATTGGTCATGGTACCCACCTCTCAATCAAAGCGAGCACGCCCTCTATTATGCATAACTTTAAGCCTTAATATAATTTAAATGGGCGAGTTGTATTAAAATTCAACCCCTGTGCAGCTGTCATGAACAGAGAGCTAAACTATAGAGACCAAAACTTTTTCGTTCCAGGCTGCAAACTATTAATTTCTTCCTTTTTCAGGCTCAGAGGTTTGCCCTTGGTTCTGCTACTGTAAATATTCAATAGGTCACCAAATGTGTATTAATCCTCCACTGAAAATAGCCCCCAACAAATGCACTATTTACTCCTGTTTGAGGAACGTTTACTGAAATCTACAGTGCCCAACTGTTTTAGAAAAGTTTTTTTTTTTTTAAATTAAACAGTATATTTGTGACCCGGTCTTAGAGCGTTAATACTAACACATTACTGTTTTTGGTCTTTGTATAGGATTTGTTATAGTCAAGAAAAAATTAGAATAATACCAGCCTTATCCTTTAAGTGCAGTATGTTTTGATGATATTAACAGGTTTAATTTACACAGAGGAGTAATGAACAAACTGTGTTGTACACACACACACACACACACACACACAAAAAAAACCATAAAACTGAATTGCTAGAAAAGTAATTACCTGAAAGAAGTTTATTGGCTAAAGACGTTTATTGGCTAAATGACTGGTCTGGACATTGGACCTTTGCAGCTGGTGGCTGAAGTCTGCGCTCAGGACTTTGCATACTGTAGTCTGATCCCCACCCAGCCAGCATACAAATACCAGTGTGTGTCAAGAAACAGAGGGAGAACAGACAGTAATGCAGGTACACATATAAGATATCAGAGAATCTTTACAGACCTGGTTTCAGTCAGAATCATGTCAAGATGACCACTAGTAGTTTTAGGGTCAATGGTCATGAACAACAGAGCCTCACACAGTACAAAGCAGTGTGCCTATAGCCCAACATTTTTTACAGTACATCTAACACCCATGTCAGCTTTACTGCTGGTCGAGCTAATGCTTGGCTCAGCATAAAACCAGTCATTCCATGAGTTCACTCATTGTTTCACTGGTAATCTTCTTAATATGTAAAATCCATAAAACAGGCTGCTTTATTAGTGTAAGTTTGTTCTGTAGATTAGTCTCCAACAAGCCACATTTTTGTTTAAATTTGCTAATTAGCTTTCCCTTGTGAGTCAGACAGATCAATATCAATCTCCGCTTTCCTTCAGTTAGTCACCAAAAGAGGAAAAATGTGACTCTCAGCAACACTTAACTTTTACATGGACTTTTCTGGCTTGCAACGTTAGCCACCGGGTAGCCCACAGAGCTTGTGGGTATGTGAAGTAACACCCCCAAAATGTTCTTGTTCTCATGAGAGTTTACCACAGCCTTGATCGGTTAGTTTTGTTTGTAATACTTTGTAATGTGTCACTCTGCCTTAGAGAACTGCTTTCTGAAAGAATTTCATCAGTCTCAGTTTCAGTGGAGAATTTATCGTCCCATGATTGTTTAAATGCTGTTTAAGAAGCTTTTAAAAGGCTGCTGAGAGTCCGGATAAAGGACTAATGACTTGGCTAGTCTGATGTGAAGACAAAATATTTTTCTGTTGGTGACTTAAAGAGAAAGAAACATTATCTGTGTCACTCTTGAAATACCCCACGCTGCTTGAATTCCAGTCTAAACGCGTTGACCTGTCTGAGTAGTTTCTAGATTTCATCCATAACTTACACTTTTTCTCAAGCTGCACAACAATGAGGTCCAAGGTCATTTTGGCGTCTCGCTGTTGCAGCAGCATGTAAACACAGAGCCAGAAACTCTCCCCTAAAACCAGTCTGACCGCTCGGCTAGCTCCGTCTCCATTGAGGGTTTAATGATTGGTGGGATGCCGACTGAGGTAGAATGAGGTGGATTTGCTCATTTGTTTCTCTCTGAGACCTTCACAGAAGTATGTCAGGTGAAGTAGCACACAACAACAATGCAACAATGCATCACTCCACCGCCAAGGAATGGACTTTGCAAGGTCATGTCAACATGTTCTGTTGTTGTTTCATCACTTTCTTTTGGTGTGCTTGATAGATACTCTGGTCACATGATAACTGCAAATTTTGTTTATACGCGATTGACAGAATAAAGTTTAATGGGTTAAATTTGTCACTCGCACACATTTGACAGAAATTAAACGTTGACATGTATAAAGATGGACGACATGGCAGCTCCCCAAAAGTAAAGCCAAAACATTTTGATCGCCTCCCTGGTGGCTGGCTGCAGTATAGCTCATAAATCCCACCCGCTCCATGTTAGCAGAGAGGACACGAGCCAAACTAAAACATCAAAGTACACATCAATCTATCTATTTGGGCTTCATTGTTGCAAGCAGAAGTAAAGATGCCACAAAATAAAGATGTCACCCATCTTTATTTTACAGTCAGTCCAATTAAATAACTCCCAGGAGACTATTTTAAACCAGTTTACTCTTCTGAAACTGACCACTTGCCTGATAAGTCCTGCGTGATAAAATGACACTCTGCAAAGAGGTTAACACAAACATTAAGTACTCGTATATTACAGCAGAGGTTCAGAATAATTGGTAACATATAGCATAACAGTTGCTATGATATGATGAGAAGTAACAAGTCTCAGATTTCCAGCAGTAGATACACCCATATCTGTACATATTTTGTAATAGAGAAGATCTCTTGCACTATTGAGCAACAGCAGCAAAAAGACTTTTGCAAAGAAAGGCATTTTGTTATCTTGTAAGAAAAATACTCTTCCAACATCTCAGTTAACCCTAGAAAAACTAAACTGTGGGTATAGTTTTGGTCCATTTATAAAAAATTTTTCTTTTTTAAATTGAAAGCTGTGAGAGCTAGCAGATTTTTTTTCTGAATGTCGAGGGATGCTGAAGTCCTCCTTTCCTGTTTCCTGTACTTATATGTGCTGTGTGCTAGGCTTGTCCGTGTTGAAAAGAAACCACATTTTGAGGATAGTTAGAAAGATGGCTAATGATAGCAAATTTTGCTCAAGTGTACAAAAGAAAAAAATCCTTTAAAGGTCTGTACTCTTCATGTAACCATACAATATAGCAACTCTGTTGTCCTTCATGTTTTTGAATGTTTATGATAGTTACTTTTCCTTTTCTTTGGGACAAGAATGTGAGTCTTGTTGGACCATTCAGGAACTTTGTGGAAATTGTTTCGAAGGAGTGGGTATGGATTGGAATGAAATCTTTGATTGATGAAAATGTGCCACGATCTCTTTTTGAATTCTGACTTTGTATCTCTTCACGTACAATACATGAAATAAGGATGAAATAACTGATGTCCTATCCATAAGTAAACTGCTGGCAGTCAAAAGAAGGGAAGAAAAATCATCATTCTATCTACATCGATGTTTTAATAAGACAAGAATATCTCCCATAAATAAGATTTTCATTGAACAAATATTTTCCTGTCATCTCTGCAGGTCGGTCTCATGAGGAACGGCCATTTGCTGGCTGAAGGTCCCCCGGAGGCGGTCATGAAGCAGCACAGTGCAACAGTGAGTACTCTTTAAAAGCTGTCATGGGATGTCTGAACACCCAGGGGTGCTGGTTGTCTGGGAGGCATGGGACAACAAAGCAAGGATATTTTATGTTACTCTTCATCATAAACACTGCTGATTCAAGGTGCTTTTAAATCAGTGTTACATAAAAGATATAAAACAGAATAAGATACATTAATTAAAGACTATTAAGAACGCATTTTTCAATGTCTCATTATAATATAAAAAACAATATTATAAAAAACAAAGTGAATCCTTATGGCTATGTGTATAAACACTGAATATTGGTTGTCTCATCCTATTTCACCCACATTATCTTCTGCTGCAGACCCTGGAGCACGCCTTCCTGCAGCTGTGTGAGACGTCGGACCAGACCGACTCTAAGCGCGGGTCCAGTCCGCAGGGTGGGCCGATGGAGAGCAGCCAATCATTCGAGAGCGGGCGTGATGAGAGTCGGCCAATTCTCGGGGTCGGACCAGGAGCTGCAGAGGAAGTTCACAAATATTCAGGTATTATTGTTAATCATGCAGTACAGGCCTTATCAATTTGTTTTGTTCCAAAACACCAGATATTATAATCACTAAATCTCTTCAAAACACATCAGGTCTATATCATGTCTATGTCATAATATTGCTGCTTCAAATTCCTCTAACTTTGAAATGACTGAAATGTTTGTGAGGGTATCGCAGTGGCCTAGGGATCCAAGATGCATACCACGTCCCTGAAATGTCTTCGATTCAATGTGAGACGAAGGACAAAACAAAATCAAACTCTGTCTTCTTTAACGTTTGCTGCTCTGCCAATTTTAGAAACCTAGACACAGCTGCACAAAGTACCTGAAGTTTCAAGTTTCCGTAAGCTGAAGGGTGCACTCAGGCAGGGAGACAACCTAAGAGGCTTGATGCAACACTCCCCTCACGGTAGTTACTGTCATAATACATGTTCACTTCAGTTACCATGGTTACGCCAGTGCATAAAGGCAAACACTTAAAGATGAAAGGGGTTTCCCTTACAACATCCAAAGGAAATCATGGTGATCTTATGCAGCTGTTTTTTTTCTAAGGCATCCTGAGATGAAAATATTAAAGGCAACCTTAGCCTCAATAGTTAAATGCAACTGGGCACTGTCTTTTAAAAATAATAATGGCACCCTGCAGTGGGTGCCTTTGTCTGATTAGCTGCTGTCTTCATTTTGACGTCTGTGTTATTGCAATTATTCTCTGCGTGGAAGTTCATTCAGCACAACAACAGTGAAATACAGATGTTGATATATTAGTGGCGTTGGAAATATGTAAATATTGAGCGATTTGTTTGTTGTGTGCGTTCAGCGGACTGGAAGGTGCGAGCCAGACACATGCTGCCAAAGTGGAGAAACATCGCCGCCCTCATGATCAAAACTATGGTGCGGATGAAGAGGATGCCAGGGTATGTTGTAGTTATTGATATTTAAAAGTGATGTCTAGTAATTAATAGCAGAAGTTATGAAGCGATTCCGACTGTTTCTGTGACTCTCCCCTGTGTACGCAGCTCGTTGTGTTTCCAGTTCCTGCTGCCTGTCATCCAGGTCTCACTGATCTGTTTGTGTATTGGAGGAGACCCAAAGGGGATCCAGGTTGCTGTGGTGAACAACGAGACCTCCCCCTCCGCTTACAGCCAATCGCTCCTCTCCTTCCTGGACAACTCCAGCGTGCAACAGGTATTTATCTGGTTTTGGCCGATGTTTTTATTAATAAACACCAGGCACAATCTGCTCTCTTCTTTATGTGCCACAACCAAAGAGGAACTGGGTAGTTTCTGTTTGTGTCTCACCTTTTTTTTTCTTTGGTTGCATATACATTTACTGTAAAACTGTCAGCAGATTCTAATTTATTTTCTGTTGTTGATTGATTTACACAATTCATTCTTGCATGACAGATTGTTATTTCATATATCAATCAGATTGTTTATTTTGTGGCTCACTGAATTGTCGCAGAGCTCAGAGTGACTGTTGTTTATCTGAAATGGTTCAGTCCTACAGAAAGGAAGTAAGCATCCTCTGTCTCAGCTGTTATATTTAATTTGACCTAAAACAAGAAAGTTTCACTTCTGCTCAGACAAGAGCAAACTCAAAGACTTTCATTTTCTAGGAAATTAGTTTCTCAATATGACCCCAGATTACAAACTACTAAAATTACTGTATAACACACCGTAAAGCTGACTGCCTTCCATTGTCTATGAATAATCACGTCACACAACCCCACTTCAAAAAATCCAAACTATCCTTTTAAGTAAATATCTAAAGAAATATTTCCCAAAGCATCAAACCCTACACAGCACCAGTGAAGCTGTTCAACAACATCAGAAGCTTTGAATATTTCACAAATACAAATGTTGCTGGAACCACAGCAAGATCAAAATATTAAAATCTAGTGAATGATGTATAAATTATGTCTGTTCTTCACATGTCCATAGGTGCCCTTGTCCCATGAGGACGCTTTCGATGGGATCTATAACGGAGAGTACTGGGGTGTCATCGGTTTTGGCAAGAACTTCACCAGCTACCTGACAAAGAGGTGAGAGAAACAGAATGTTTCTGCAGTTTCTATGCCTCCAGACATCAGCTTATCCATCATTTAATAATGAATCAATAACTGCCAAAAAAAAATAATACAACTTGAATTGAACACATCCTCCAAGCAGACTCCAGAAAGTAGCTTGGATAAAACTAATAGGCATCTGTTTGGAAGTATAATCCAGCCCAGACTCTTGCAACTTTGAGCTCACACTTGCGTCATGGATCTATAGCTTGAAAATAGTTTGCAGCCTTTGTGTTTACACTCAAATAAGGTGCATTTTTAGCTAAACATTGGTCAACGTGGTTTAAAGTGCTTATTCTGGGGAATAAAGTTGCTAATGTGGTCCTGAAACCTGTTGGCAACAGTGTTCGGAGTACTCTGAGCACAAATTGAAGTAAACTATAGTGGCACTGCGACTTAAAAAAAAACACATGCAAATGCAGATAAGACAACCAAATACAGAGACGCTGCAAGTAGCACAGACAAAAACAGAAACTGTTTCCAGGGGAAAGTAAAAACTGGCAGCTGGAACATGCTTGTTGCACCACCAAAAAAAAAAAAAAAACAGACAATTTTGCAGATTTTCCAACAGCACTTACAGATAGCCAACTTCAACAACTTCATGAGTCACAAACCATGGTAACAACAAGCGTGTCCCAACCATGTTCATCTGTTTTGAGAATCACCTGGAAACACTTCTTGTTTTTGTCTGTGCTACGTGCAGCGTTTCTGTTTGGGTTTTTTGTCTCTTTATAGCATTTTTTCCCCACATGCTGCATGTGTTGTCAAATTGGTGTTTTGTCTATTAGTCTTTTGTTAATGCACAAATTGAATTTTCCATCGAGTCTGCATGAGAATGTAAAAAAAAAAAAAACTCTCTTTGTGAAGATATTTCAAAAATGAAGTGCCAGAAGCTTTAGTCTGACCTGTGTCTCAACATGTCTGACACGATTTGACCTTTATTGTGTGTCTCTGTGTCCTCTGCTCTCCCCTCGGGTGACACTTAAGAGACAGCGTTGTTTTCCTTCCTCATTTGACTCGCCTGTGTTTCTTTTGATACATGTCAGAGACTGATGCTCATGATGTTATGCACCTGCGGTGCCAGTGATTGCAGAAGGCAGCGTTTGTGTGCGTCAGTGGGACTTTCAGCAGTCACACAAAACCCACAGAAAAGCAGACTGACTCCATTAAAGTGCCAGCGTGACGCACAGACGGCATTCCAGCTGCAGAGCAGAGACAAACTCATCACACAAAGAAAGATGATAAACACATACTTGCTTCACACACATCTGAACTAATTTCACATGTTACAGATGTAAAACCTCCTACTTTTTAATTAGCCACATAATCCATGTGAGGCAAAACTGACAGCTCTCACAATGGGCGGATACATTATTATTAATTAAATGGGTGACACAGTATTACACATTGTCTATTTTTAGCCGTGCTAGCATCACAGCTGTAATACAGGCTGGTCTGTCAACCTCTTTGGTCCAAACTAAAATTTCTCAACAGCTATTGAATGGATTGTCACAAAATGCAGTACATACATTCATCTTCCCCTGGGAGGAATTTGAATAGTTTTGGTGATTTAATGACTGTTTTTACAGTGCCATCATCAGGTCAAACTTAATTTGTCTGATACCTTGATTTATGACCAGATGTCTGCGAAACAGACATCCCCATCAGCCTCAGTTGTACTTTGTATTTAGAGCGTAATGTTGGCATGCTAAGTTTACTTGCTCAGTTTCGCTCAGTTCCTGGATTTATATTCCTCATGTTATTTGAACTCACAGGCACTCAAGAGTTGAGCCAAGGTAGCCAAATATTGCTTGTTTTACATAACTTCAAACTACACCAAATGCATTAATGATTTCTGTCCAAAGGCATTTATTATTTGTAGTTTCTGACTCCGAGAAAGCAGGAAAAACAGTAAAATTCCCCCACCCTGTATCTCTAAACCATCTCTTTAAACAAATCACACACATTTAGGCTTTTCTATATGATATTCTGTGTTATTATTTTGATACCTAATATGATATTTTTTTAAATTTCCATTCACTGAACATCCCCTGAAACTGTTAGGAGCCCTCCTGGGGAGGGTTATAACTCCATTGTGCAGAAGTAGACTCAGCTAATAAATGATTTATAATTCACTGTTATGATTACAGCTGTTAAAAATTACTTATATCTGCTTACAACTACATTATATTGTAAAAGCCAATTATTTGGTGTTTTACGACTTATAAATGGTAATAGAAGTGGTTAAGATAAAGTCTTAACATTATTTTTCCTACAAGCATAAAAAATGTAAAAACTGGGTGAAGGGGTGAAGGATTTTCTCATGGGACTCGATGCTCTCCTGAACCTGACTGAAGCTGAGAGTAAAAGAAAAATGAGGAAGTTGAGTCTATTTTGAATTTCCTGAAATACAAACAAAACTTATTTTTTTGTCCCTTATACATTTTTATCACCTGCTGCTTCTTTTGCTCCGCGTCTCTGTCTATGGCACACGTGAACACACACAGAAATCAAACCACACCAACTCACACCTCAGAGCTGCCATCATGTGAGGATGAGTCAACGCAGGAGATTAAAGTGCATGTGTTGTTGTTTGAGGTGTGAATCACTGCTCTGCATGGTGTGCGTTTCTGTGTGTGTGTGTGTGTGATTCCTGGGTAGACAGTCTGGTCCTTCCTGTCCCTACCGCACCTGGCAGGTCGCAGCTCAGCACCGACCAATCAAACGCTCATTCTTCATTCTTGCTGAATCATGTGTCGCTCATGTGACACGCCTGCTCGAGAAAAACAAAAGGTGTCTGCTCCCATGTCTTTGGGTCATGTGAAAAGCGTTAGATTCTGCCTGATGCTTTAATAGACTACATGTGACTACAGTGAAAAGTTTGCATTTATTCATTGCCTATTAATTATTGTGTGGACAAGGCATTATGGGTAAAGAGTTAATGCAAAGGAAATGTAAAGAAAATGTAACTCTTAATAATTATTAATGGTCCAGTGTGTAAGATTTACAGGGATTTACTGGCGGAATGTGGCAGACATGGAACATAATATTCATAAGTATGTTTTCATTAGTGTATAATCACCTGAAAATAAGAACTGTATGTTTTTATTATGTTTGAATTAGCTGTTTATATCTACACAGGGAGCAGATCTTCACACAGGGAGGTGTTTGCTCACCACTAGATGCCACTAAATCCTACACACACTGGTCCTTTTAAGGAAAAATCACATTAGAAAATGTTGGAAATAAAAAACACATCTTTATAAACTATTTTAAATGAATATTAGTCTTTGATGACTTGTAACTGGCATGTTTTTTTATGACATTTTATAGACAAAATGGTCAAGTTATTAAAATAATCAGCAGATGAATTGATGATGAAATCATTTGTAGCAGCCCTGCAGAGCTACAGTTTGAAACATTCCCATTGGTTAAACATAAAGAAGCCGATTTTAAAAACCACAGCTTCCCTGGCAAAAAGCCATTTGCCTGCAAGTGCGTCTGCCTGCTTTCAGATGTCTCACAAACACAAACACTGGAACACATGGTAGTTATTGCAAAGCTTGCACAAATGAGTGGAGCAATGCAAGAAACGGCTCAAATCTACATCCAGTGAGGCTTCACCTCCTAAACAAAGTTAGATTTACTAAACTGCATGAGTTATAACATCCCCGATGTCTCACAGGGGCTGCAGGCTTCGCTTCATTTGTTTTCAGAGAAATAATGAGCACAGCTAACCTTCCAAGTTTTCTTTAGATTAGCGATACCAGCCTGAAGCCACGTAGCTTTGTAAACCAATTAGCTTGGCTGCTAATTGCAGCGAATGAATGAATTCAAACTAAAAAGAGCTTTAGAGTTTGAGGGTTATCCTACCTGCTTCCAAAAACAACTGTTGTTTCTTATTTAGTTCAAAACTGTTCCCTGTTTTGCCTTCAGAAAGACAAAATTGACTTTTTTTTAGAGTAAAACTTTAAAATGGCACCACTGGTGAATGCCAGAGTGTAGTGCTTTGCCCTTTTGTCACCATCTAAATCCTCTCTGCTACATCTCTGTCGAGTCATCTTGTAATCTGTCTCATAATGTAGCCATAAGAAGCCTGCGTTGTGCAGATGACTTCTGCAGCATCTTATTTCTGCTTATATGCCAGCATTTGCAACACAGTTTTGTTATTGATTGTTGCTGACTGCTGCATCTGTAAACTCAGATTGTTATTTTCTCAGACTATGATCATCTCCCTGATTTTACAGGATGATCCAGCGGCAGGTTTCCAGAGAGGTGGTTGATGGAGGATCAATACACGTCTGGCTGGACCTGACAAGTAAGATTCAAGCCCTTCTCACAATTTACGTACAATGCATGGCAATAAATTTATTTGTAAATCTATTTTTTGAAGTGATATTGTAACATAGATTTACCTCAGAAAATTTGGCATATTTTGGAAAAATCACATATGGAATTCTCTGCTGCATATTTCATAAAATTGTGAGGATTTCATGTACTGTGGGAATCCTAAAATTTCCCAAAAATATTTAAAAATATACAGAATCCCAGTGAAAATACCATTAATATGATTGTGAAATGTGTCGACATTACACACAGCCATGATCTGCTGTGAATCTGACGTTGCTGATCTTTTTCTTTACGTTTTGTCTAGATCGACAGATTGCCTTAATGCTGCAGAAGAAACTACACGAGGCCTTTCAGGTAGGAATGCTGTTTGTGTTCTGCAGTTTGTTTGGTCCACTGGAGCCTCGTGCAGGTATTCAGATGTTGTCATTTTTCAAGGAGATGTAATCAGAAATTCAACACGTCCAGAATGTTACTGTTTACACTGACACATGCAGTTCAGTTGAGGTTAGACTGTGTGCAGGAGACTGAAAACACTCAAACATGACACACTTGCTTTAGCGCACTTCAGCAGCATTACACTTCTAATAATTTATAGATATTTTTCTTTCTTTTTTTTTCAAAAGTTTTCTATTTTATCTTTATGATTCTTGAGTTTTGTTGAACTTCTTTTTTATTTTTCATTTTCTCTTACTATGTTTATTGCACAAACAAAATTCCTTGCATGTGAACTTACTTGGCAATAGACCTGATTTTGATTCTGATCAAGATTAAGCTGAAAGTTAAGTTAAGTTACAATATTAACTTGTGGCCAAGCCCTGATACAGTATTAGTCACAATCTGCCATGCAGCATCCTCATACTAAATGTTTTTTATTTGATCGTTAAATTCGTTAAGATCATTACTCTGTCCTCTGTTTGTAGGCTTTTGTGGAGAATAAGTTGGGCAGCATGTCGTACCTGGTCGCCCTGCCAATAAAGGTAAGCAAATCAGCTTATTGAATTATAACAGAAGAAATAAGTTACAGCAATAATGCATGAAAGATAATACTTTACGGTGACAACAATGCATAATAAAGCTTTAATTGTGTTCCTGCTCATGCTCTATAATAAAATTAATTTTAATTCTTTGATGCTGTCACGTTGCAGTTTGAAGAGCCGATCTATGGCAGCCAAAACACAGACTTCACTACGTTTGTGACACCAGGAGCTGTGCTCAGGTCAGTGTGATGTGGGCTGGTGGATGCAGTTTGAGGTTGGACAGCCATTATCATTTGCCGACATACAACATGCGTTTTAACTTTTTCCTCCTCTTCCTCTCTGGCCCTCCAGCATCACCTTCTACCTGGCCGTGGGGCTGACAGCTCTGTCCTTTGTCCTGGAGAGGAAGGAGGGACTTTTGGACAGATGCTGGGTCGCAGGTGAGCGGTCAAAGTTCACACTGCTGCTTAAGTGAAAAACAAACACAAAATGTATTTGCTTATTTATTTATTTAAAATGATTAGCTAATGGTCATGACATCAGCTAGTCTTCCTGGGTCCCATTTCTACCACTGTACTGTACTACATTTGACCCTTTCATACCATCAGGAGCAAATAAACTACAGGTTACATGAGCCCCTTTTTAATGGAGAAATATATAAGTCCCCAACATTCAGAAATGAGTAGTGTCCCACACTGTAAGTTGATCAGCTGTTTATAACTCTGTCAGTTGTCTGTTAATGTAAAGCTAAGCCAGTTATGAAAATAAAAGCCCACTGCTCTGAAATAACACACTCTGGAGTTTGAGTTCAGTGACTGCCTGTCAGACTTCATTAATATATTGCTCAATTTAACTGTTACAAACATTTACTCCCTCCAATTAATGATTTCTTACAACTCATAAACAGACACTAACTCATACCGCGAACATTCAGCATCGATTTGAACTCTAATAAACCTGAAACAGGCAAACAAAAACAGACATTTTGGCCCAGAATGGAAATTCTCTGGAATTTCTTCTTTAAAATAATTGATTATCATATTCTTATTGGCTGTGAGAGCCAGTTGGTTATCAATGGTTATCGGTGTCAGCTGAATAAAATTAATATTGTGCATCCCTACTTACATCACAAATTCCAGATCAAATGCACATTTTGACACATTTTAGCTTTAAACAAGTGAATTATTTTTATATGAAAGGAGACACCTGTAGGAAACACACTGTACATCTCTTGGATTTTCCCATTTTTACTGAATAAATGTCAATTTTATAACATTTTTCTGTTATAAAACAGAATGGGGTTTGTTTGGATCATTTTGGGGAGATGATACATTAAATGTTTGCTTTTAATCTGGAGATTCATTTAAATCCTTCAACTGTAGGCAATAAGCATTTGTGATAGACATTTAATACGATAGCAAGAGTCCAATCAATGCATCGTTGAAGTGTAATTTAACATATGACCAATAGAGGGAGTAATAAGATCAGAGGAGGATGTGAAGATGTTGCGAAGCAGCAGGCAAACAGACACACTGAGAGTTGTTTTCTTTCTTTCTGAATCATTGATTTTATCGCTTTAATATGAAGCTATATTTTAATGATTATAAAACGTTTACTTAAATTCTTTGCTGTAGTCATTTAGATCCAGATGAGACTGAATGAACCTGCATTGGCTATGATTTACTTCTGTCATCAGAGCTTGTAACTGAATGATAATTAACCGTTTCTTTCTGTGTCTTTGTCTGTCGACCAGGTGTCAGCTCTCTGGAGACGATGCTGGCTCACCTCTTCTCTCAGCTGTTTGTCATCAGCGTTCAGATCATCCTGCTGCTCCTCTTCATCCTGCTCGTCTTCAAGGTTCGACAAACACGAGCGCTCTTCAGATAAGATGAGGCTTTATTGATCAGGGAAAAGAGTCTCTGCAGCAGCACAAATAAGATCCGCAGGGAAGAAAGCAGCAGCGGGAAAATATAGAATAAGTAATAAAACAGCCGATAGGAATGTAGGACTGAAGAATTGATTATACAAACAAAGCTGACTGTTTCAATATTTTTTAACCCTTTATTTTTTACTTTAAAGTATCACAGACACACAGATGCACACATTCAGCTTGTTGCTTGTTTCTCTGATCGGTTGCTCTTCATTGTAATGCCAATACCTGTTTACTAAAACAGACCTCTGGATCAATCCTGGTTTACCCTTACTGAGACCACAACGCTGTCAATCAATGTTGAAATGAGGCTGCAGTCTTAAAGGGACAGTTTTTTTTTCCCTCTTACTTGTAGTGCTATTTATCCATCTAGATTGTTTTGGTGTGAGATGTAGAGTTTTGGAGATATTGTCTGTAGAGATGACAGCAATCATGATCCGGTTACTAATTATTAAGTTTAACCGAAAGGTTAAAAACGGCAATCTCTAAAACTCTGAAACACACCAAAACAGTCTAGATGGATAAACAGAACTATAAGTATGAAGAAGATTGTGTATTTTTGATTTTGGGGTGAACTGTCCCTTTAAGGTAAACACGCATGATAATATTTCCTCTTCTGTTTAACCGCCGAAGTTGCTGTTGAAGGCAGTTTTTCTGAGACTGCAAGTCACATTAAAAGGGCCCCTAAAAGGTCACTGCATTCCTAATTTGATTTGGTTTGTGGAGTTTGACATGTTGAAGGTTAATGTGTCACAAACCTGGCAGGTCCATTACCCCGCTGCTCATTTGCATTTTTACTACATCGTCAAAAATCTGACTTCACCTACAGAACATTAGAGTTGTAATCATGCAAATAGTAATTCATTTGAGCCATTAAACAGGCCTTTATTTTTCATGATCAATCAATTATTTTCTGTAAAATGTACATGTGACAGTGCACAGGAGAGGAGATAAGTGTTCTCTGAAGGTCAGCAGGGTCAGATTCACTGTGAGAACAACAAACCAGAGGGACGGGGGGATTCTGTTCACCATTGATTATCAATAGGCATGTGTATGGAATCAATACGGGAAGACGGCACTCAGACAAGAGAGGATAGGTATTGTGTGTGTGAGTGTTTGTGGCTGTATCTGTGTGTCCATGCAGGCACATGCTTTTTATGGGTGTGTGTGCGTGCATGTCTCTGTCTGTCAGTGTTTGTGTGTGTGTGTGTGTGTTAATTAAGGTGCTGAAGTCCAAAGAGACCACCACTGCATAAATCACTTCCTGCGTTGGCCGTATCCAGGGATCACTGTGGGATCGCCACGACAACAGGCCTTGATTGCTGTGGCAACCGAGTAGTCATGTGGCCTCTCTGTGCAGGTCTATTTTTGCACGTTGTCAGGGGAGACGGATAGTGTCTTAACACACTGAGGACAAGTGCACCAACACACACACACACACACACACACACACACACACATGCTGGTCTTACGAATGCCTGCAGATTCCGCTCAAGTTAAGAGAGTTTATCACCTTGAATCTTCCGAGCTGAGACGTTTCTCTCTGTTTTTCTTTGATCTTGAATAGTTTCTCATCTCGTGCAGCGCCTCTGCTCTGCCTACACTCCCCTCTCACTGTGTGATTCACAACCAAACTAAATCAGCAGTGACATTTCTTTTCATTTCTTGTAGTATTTTTGGCTGAAGATCAGTGCAGAACATCACAGAGTGTTTCTGTCTCTGTAGGTTTCTCCATCGTTCCCTTTATCTCTATCTCCATTTCTCTTGATCTTATCTTCTCATCTGTTCTCATGTTCCTTAAAAGAGTTCTCCGCTGATTTAGCAACGCACTCATGGCAGACACTTAAAAAGGGGGATCAAATTCAGTGCAGCAGAATCTGATAAAGCCCAGAATCCAACTCAACAGGCAACAGTTTAGTTGAAACTTGTGCTGCGTTTCATACAATTTGGAACTCTAACATTTCTGACCTCCTGTTACAAAAGCTAAGATTAAACCCCACTCAAAATCCTTATTGTAGCCTCTGGCAAATCCATCTACTCCAACTTCATCAGTAGCATCACGTAGTAAAATGCATTGATGTCATGTCGTCAATGTTAGTAAGTGCCGTAAAATGAAACGTATAAGGGCGTCTGTTACCTCAAGTGTTGTTTTTCCTCCCCTGTCGTTTATGGAAAGAGGGAGCGCTGCTGAAGTTCAGTTGTGTGTCCGCTTGCCAAAGAAACTCATCAGTTTTTCACGGTCAGCCGTGTTTTTTGTTTACTTTTGGCATCAGGTGCCTGGAACACTTTGAGGTCCAGCTGGAAATTTCAACTGGGAAATTCCGACCTCCGACTTTGGCTGGAATGCAGCTTTCGAAGTTCGATGTGTTATGCTAGTAGCAGCTAATGTAGCTTCATGCATCCAGCCTCAAGCAGAGATGAGTCTTTGGCCCCCACTTACATTGACTCAAGTGACATCACTTGAGGCAATCAGTGTTACCACAGCTCCCTCTAGAGCCACAGAAGGCTTTGTGCAGCTAATTTCTACATATGCAGCAGTACTCCCCAACACCTGTAAACAGATTTTGTTGCGTAATATTGGTGGAGTTCTTCTTTAAGATTTACGTGTGATTGTTAGGACTCTGCATTCATTTCTAACTTGGAGAGCACACACAGTGAGGTGCAGTCCAGTGTGAGCTCTTCAAGTCCATCAAAAACATGTCATACAACTGTTTTCCTGTGCATCATGCTGTATTCATCAAACATTTTCATCTGTCTCTCTCAATAATAATAATGATGATGATGAATAATGGTATCTGAGATTGTTTCCGGCGTCCGTATAAACAGTTTATTGATCACCAGGGCTGTCGAGCTCCACAATTTGATTTGACTTTTGATTTTAAGGTCACAATTCACTGGCCACTGACAGCTTAGCTTAGACTATTGAGTCTTCTTTTTTAAACATCAACAGATCACTGGTTTTATGCAATGACAACTGCTATTTACTTTTTCAAATTCTTCTATATGGTCTTTATGATATTAAGTGTGATGTAACAGACAGTAAACTAGGCTGTGTCGTCTTTGAAGCGTTGTTTTTTTTTCTTCGAACATGTGCTGGACACCACAAGTAGGCCGAGATGAAGAGAAAAAAAAATACTTGCAGATTCTGCCTTTGATTTTTATAAAATACAATGTTCATTCAGAGTAGATACAAAAAATACAAGAACATATATTTTAAGGATGAATGTGTTAAAGTCAACTATAGACTGACCTGAGAGTAATCCATAAACACGAGTACAAAATGTGATGCAATTTTGACGTATTTTTATAAAAATATATATTCTGAAAAGTTAGTTATAATATTGTATGTTTTGTATCTATGGTAATTTCTATTTTGTGCAGGTAAAATGACATACATGACTCTTCAAATGCCTTTAACGCTCTTCAGCTCACTCTCTTTTTTTCTATCTTATTCCACTTTTAGGTCCGCTGCAGATTTGTGGGTGATCACATCCCAAACCTGACCTAACTTGTCTTTCTGTCTCTGTCTCTGCAGATGCCTAATGAAGGCTCCTTGGTGCTGGTCATAATCCTGATCGTGCTGCAGGGTGTCACCGGCATCTCGTTTGGCCTCGTCATCTCAGCCGCAATCGACGACGAGCAGAATGCCAACCAGGCCGCGCTGGGCATCTTCTACCCCAACCTCATCATCAGCGGTAAGTCTTGCTGGATCAGTAACCAGGAAAACTGATTATAACCAATTTAATATGGTTGTTTAATGGTGTATAAACAGTGCTGATGAATATTTGTTTGGGTTCAAAACTTTAGAGGCGTCAGGAGGGCTGTGGGTCTAATCCTCCTCTAAAATTAAGCAAAGTTAAGGGAATAAAGCGCTGTAGGGTTTAGGGTCTTGACGTTTGTTAAATTTTGGCATGTGCTAATATGCTAATACACAGAGGTCTTAGATTACTGACAAAATAAATAAAATCACTTCCTTCCCTGTTACAGTACCTAACTAACTGGTTGTAATGATGATTGGGGCAAATTTCAGCTTGTATGACACTGTCTCAAATGGAGATGGGTGACAGCTCACATGATTCTTGATTCTTTATTTGGATGCCTTTTTTAGTTTCCACCAAGAGGTTGCTAGGTTTCCTTGGGTAAACACAAAACAACAGCCATAAAAACAAACAACTATGAAAAGTCATAGGGTATCACTGAGACAAGAAAAGGCAAAGACTGGCATGAATCAGATAATAAGTCAAATAAAAATGCAGAAAGTTCCAAACAGCAAAGCAGAAATAATGTCTTTTTGAGAATCGTTGATTTGTTTCAGTGACTTTTTTTGGGCACCACCAGACAACATTGTTACAGTATACGGGGTGGATCCAAATGCAAGACAGATATGGGAGATTAGGTGAACTTTTAAGGCGGTTTATCCATATTACTTGCAGAGAAGAATGGCTAGCAGTGGCAGAGGGCAGAGAAGAAAGGGTGGATGGTGTGAGCAGGCTCGAGTTTCACAGGGGAAGCGGACGAGGAAGATCCTGAAGCAAAAAGGGAAAGGCAGTTAATGACAGGCTAGGAATGTAGAAGAAAATAAATCACAAAAAGCAAACACTAAAGACTAGATAAGCTAGACTACCACTGTGACAGAGGCAATGATCCAGCAACAGTGACTGTACGAGCAGTTGACGAGTCTGTCTTCCAGTTTAAATGTGTTAAAGTGCATCTGCTCAGTAAAACATGGACACCTGCAGCCTTTGGACACCTTGTCCAAATTTATGATCTCAGGAAAGTTCCTCAAGAAACTGACAAAAGGAATTATTAAATATTTTGTTTTACACTTCTGAAGAGTTTTGTCTGATCATGTAACTCATTATAGTGCAACAGAGTTCATGGTACTGCTGTATTTTCTATGCAGTCATGCATACATTTACCATATAATGACATTAATCAATATCAGAAAACTCTACTATTATTATTATTATCTTATTCTTATTAATCTCCTCCACTGATGGCTGCTACAATACTGTATATATCGGAGCAGAGGTGTAGTGTCCAGAAAGTTATGATGCATTAATGTAGGGCAGCCTACGTAGCACTGTATTGGGTTTTTCCCCACTGGCAGAGCACCCTATAGGCACTTTATCGTGTTTCATTTACCATCAAGGTATCTGAAGAGGGAACTTCTGCTGTGTTTTTTTTTTTTTTTTCCCCCAAACATAGGGGCACCGGGCAGGGGCATTCCCCCCCCATCGATCGTATCAAATGGTTTTCATCAGCAGATGGAGTTTGTTCTGTTATCATGGGACCAAATTTGCATTTTTCTGAGCACTTTAAAGACTTTTGTCCAAGTTGAAAGGTTATTCTTGACCTAAAAACCACAAAGTCAGTCTAGCAGCGGTTGTGGGACTTTTGGTCATATCACACGATCTTTGTCTTTGAACCTCAGCTTTCAAGTCAGACGTCCTGAGAAAAAAAAAACAAAAGAAGCGCTTGGAAAAACCATGTAAATATGAACAGTGTACGAGTCCATGGCAACTAGGCCACTCCATCTGCTGACGACGATCATGGGATATAATTGAATTTTCAAGAACAGCTACTAGATGGAACTGGCGGTGAGATTGTTTTCTGGCGTTTCCAGGCAGTTGTTTTCAAGTTTCAAGATTGAACTTTGAACCAAATGTCTTGTTATTTTTTGGATGGTGAGTGAAACATCACAACAGGGTAAAAACAAGAGAAACCGGAGACTGTTTTAATGCTTCATGGGATTCATGATTAGGATAAAACATCCAGATACACACTGTATTTAAGCAGTAGATGCAAATAATGTCTTACACAGTATCCCCTCTGTCCTGTATCTTCAGGTATCATCTGGCCGGTGGAGTGTATCCCGTATCCTCTCCGCTACGTCAGCCTGGCTCTCCCTCAGACCTACGCCTCAGAAGCCCTGCGCTGTATCATGTACAGAGGTAATACACTCGCACACGTTACACAACACGCATCGGTTTCATAATGTTTCGGTTTCTGGTGTGTAGGTAGCGTGTGCGAGGGTCAAATGGATGCATTCACACGGCTCAGATTGTTATACACAGCGTGGCCGGTGTATCAGCCAGTCGTCTAAATCATTAATCAGCTCTGGATCCCGTGTAACTCAGCTTCCTGGAATGTGAGGTATAGCGGTTTCGCTCTGTTTCCCAATCTTTCTCCTTCTTTTGACCTCACCGTCTCCGAACAATAAGACCTGACGACAGCCCCGGGCTCCCTCCGTGTTACCTGATACACGCCAAGCAAGCACAGGAAGTCAGAGGAGCCATTTCCTGTTTGAAAACCTTATCTTGGAGGTGAAAGAGGAGATGCAGGCATAAGTCGACAGTGTCAGAATTCAATTTGGGGGATGAACTGAAAGTTTTTGTCTATATTGCGACATTCACCAATTGGATTCTCTTGAAAATTGTGTGAGTGAGGATAAAAATGAGTTAATTTACAGCACATACCACTTACAGTCTTCATTGTATTCTCTTTTCCTCCTGTATTTGAATATTTTAGACCCACAGTGGACTATTTATTCAGGGGAAGGTACTTATGTCATGTACATACAGTGAGCAACTGAGCAGCTTTAAGAGCACCTCAGTGGTAGATGTAGAGGGAGAAGAAAACTTTTCACTTACTTAAGCTTACAAAACTGATCCAGGTGCTCATCACTGCTTTGACATTTAGACACTTTATTTTACAGTCATCTTACAGTATGTTATACACGTTCTAAAACTTTTTAACCAAAAATGTAGCCGAAACTGTCAAGTACTGAGACCTGGCGCCAAATGTCTAGTCAGGTTTGTAATCTTGTTTATGTATTCTTTGATCAGATGGTCCAGATTTAATTAAAATGTTCGCCAATTTAAATAAAGAGTTTGACATTTTGAGGAATCATGGAACACTTTGCTGACTTGCTGAGAGTTGGAAGAGAAGATATACAGTATACAGCTGTCATATCTGTCAGCAGCTGGTTAATTTAGAGTTTAAGACTGGGAACAAGGGGAAATTAAGCCTGGCTCTGTTCAAAGGTATCTGACTTTTGTTTGGATTAAAATCAAGATATAATATGTTGGTTAGTGGTGCTGGTAACAAACAAAAATAAGAGGAAATTTGTTCATAAATGGCTTCCTGCATATGAATATAAACATAAATCTGTCCAACAGGTTGGGGTCTGTCCCGGATGATGGTGTGGCGAGGCTTCGCGGTCACCCTGGGCTGGAACACCTTCTTCCTCATCTTGGCCACGGTCATCCTAAAGCTGAGGACGTGACAGCCTCGTCCCAGAGAACCTTCTTCAGTGTGGGGACAGAGCCGACAGGTGAAGCCCGGGAGCCGACGACTCACCCGGGCCTCCTGTCTGTGGATGGACTGTGGCAGCGCAGAGCAGGAGGAGGGAGGGGTCACCGTGGTTTAAAGGACTGATGAGGCTGATGCATCAGTCTCCCTCCTCCAAATTATCTGTCTCACACACACACACACACACACACACACATACCAGTCTGCTGCCTGATCCTGCAACAGTTGTGTTGGCCTGTTCAAGTGTGGGTGAAATTTCAAAAATGCTGCACGAAGACGTACACAAGACAGAATAAGCACATCCATAATATGATAATCTTTGTATAAAGTGTAGTTTTAGAGTTTGTTTTACCTCTAAGTGCAGCTTGTTGAAACTTTTCACCCTCAGAACAGGCCATGAACCAACTCAGGGTCACTTTTTTTTTTTTATTATTATTTCTGTTTGCCCTTCGTCTTAATGCTAAAAGAGAGATTTGGTGGTGAATACACTGACTACAACTGAAGGACAATGGTTTTTGTCCATACAGTTTTTGTTGTTTACCTTGATTTTGCATTAGAGAGAAATTATATGTAAATCTAAACTTCAAAATTATTAGAAGAGGAGTCAGCACAACAAGAAAATGTGAAAACGGTTCTTTTTTTTTCTGGTCGTTTTGCATGCAGAAACCCATCCGGGCCTCCCAAAGCAACATCGTCTTCTCTAGCTGCTTTGCTTGTTCTGTCTCTGTTTGGAACTACGTCCTGTCCGGTGTGTGACAGGACGTGTTACCAGGTGCTCACCGTTATCGTTGTCCTCAGTTTAAGTTGATGATCCTTGTGTTTTGTGCCTGCATCTCCTTAGGGAGGAAAAAAAAGTGGGGTTTGATAGGTGATGGGAAAGTATTGGTACTGTATCACTTTTTTCTCCACTTTGCTGGACAGAGTGGAGGCTGATGGATAGATTCAATCTCACAGATCAGGTCCGTCGTGCTCTTCATGCTCGCGTGCATCCGTACAAAACATGTTCGGATTTTTACACAGAAGTTTCAAGCTGCTCCTACTTCAAAATGAACCAGTTGTAACACAGAGTGAAAGCACACAGGAGTAATGCTGTTTTGGGTTCAACATGTCACAGAGATGTGCCTTTGGGATGTTGTGGTGTCAGCACTGAGGGAAAAGGGAAGAACAATCCAGAATAATGAGGAATAACTTTGAAATATAGACCACTATGTAGTTAGATTGTAGTGAAACACATGACTGAGTTTGAGTCAAAAAGCTTCCTTCTTTGTTTTGTCTACAAATAAACAATAATGAAAAATGCTACATTTTAAAATATCTCTGACAGTAACTTCGACTTCATATTATTGGATATTTTTAAAGATACTGATTAAATCAGTTGTCCAGTCTTTAGATAGTGTATTCTTTAATTTTGTACAAACAAACATGAAACAACATGTTAAAATAATGGATGATAGGATGAATAATAGGATTGGAAAGAAAAAGATGACTGTACTTTGTTAATAATGAATTGTATCAAGTTAATTTCTTTGCATTTTACTCATCTTGCTGAAGACAGAAAACATATTGATCTCCAAACCATAGAGCTGACTTCACCACATGCGTTCTGCCTTTAAAGTTATAGTTCCACCTTTTGGGAAATAGGCTCATTAGCTTTCTTGCAAAGAGTTAGATGAAAAGATTGATACCATGCTTATGCTTGTATGCTAAATGCTAAACTGCAGCCAGCAGCCAGTTAGCTTAGCATAAAGACAGGAAACAAGGGAAAACAGCTCACCTGGATCTGAGTCCCAGCACCTCTAAAGCTCATTATTTCTTATCCAGGACATAGATACATAAAAGAAAATCTATATGGCGCCACGGCTCAGCCTTGCTTCAAATATTTCCCAGTGGCCACTCGTGATGTTGCAGCAAAAATACCCCTGCAGCTCAAAAAGCATTTTCCCCATAAGAAGTGTCTGTAAAACTGTTAACAGGACCCCTTGAACTGCAAACAAGGTCAGGTATGACTCTCTCTATTATGAATGTTTGATCCATGAAGGTTTTATGTTTGTAAAACCTTCCTACACGTGAGGAAAGCAATTTAAAAATCATCACAATGTAAAGTCTGTGGGCTGAGTGGGAACTCGAGGTTGAGGCCAGCAGGAGAAACACGACTGCACATATTCATACCCCTGAAGTAACTTTTTTGAAGTATGTGCCAGGCGAGCAGTTCTCATTGGACAGCATAGGTGCTATTTTTGCATTTGGTATACTGTTTACAATACATCAATGGCATCCAGACAACCTGCAGAGACTCCAGGAAGTCACTAGTCCCAGCCAAGAAACAGTCCAGCAAGTTACCGCTTATAAATAACAACTTGTCATTTTTACTTTCAATTTGTGAAAGTAAAAAAAAACCAAACAGATTAAACAATTTAGATGTAACATTAATTTGTGCGCTTTAGAGATGGTGGTGAGCTGGTAGCCCCTGTTCTAGTCTACAGACGAAGCTAAGCTAACCAGCTGCTGGTTGTAGCTTCATATTTACCACACAGACATGAAACGGGTGTCAATCCTCTTATGTAACATTTGGGGGGGAGGAAAAAGCAAATAAGCGTATTTCCCCAAACTATTTCTTAAAATTGAGAACCAGTCCAGCATCACATCTTGTGCCAATCAATCTCATAAAGATTTAGAAATGTTTACATTCATATGGATGCATGCCTGGAAAATCTTGATATTTTTTCAGTGGCAGATGTTTTACCCAGTTCAGCTGTAGATCTAATCACATATACCAGCATGTGTTATGTTTAGATGTGCTGTAAATGCTCCCTCTATCTCATTATGCTACATGTCGCAGTGCTGGTAATGCCAGTTATATAAATGTAATGAAGAATTTACTGTATGTGTCCATTAACAGGATAAATAATTAATCTAAACTACTTTAAATCCCTGATTGGTTTATGTTGGATTACCTCATGGTCTAATGGTACAGATGTATGCGCAGTATGTATGCTGAGTGTAATGTTAGATGTTGAGAGTTCCCTGCACTGTAAATCTGTTCTTGCTCTGCTGTACATTCATCAGTGTTCCTGTTGCACATTTTAAGGGACATTGTGCTGTGTTATTTGGTGGAAATAGGGGAGAGGTAGCTTATTGCTCTTTTGTTTTTATGTTCAAATGACAGAGAAATATGGACTCTACCATATTTTGCCAAACTGTGAGGATATATATATATATAGATAGATAGATACTGTAGCTCTGTTTGTAGTCTTACATTAACAGACAGCTGAAGATGAATCCCACATCCTGCTAGGATTACCTCTGTGCCTCACTCGACTCCCACCACACAATAATATAAAGTTCATATAAAATTCATTCATGATGGACAATCTCTGGTAAAATTGGTGCCGCTTATGTAAAGTATGGACATTATTTGGTAATGTTGTGAGTACACCTTCTTGTTTTTTGGACAATTTCTGGACAATTGTGATATTATTGTTTAAAAAAACTGTATTAAATCTGTGTAAGATTGAGATATGGTGAATTTTGTTCTAAATAGCTCTATATTGATTTTCAAGGAATAACTTCATGTTTACTTTTAACATTAAAATGCCCCTATTCTATAAGAAACCAATCATCAACAATCATTGTGCATTTCGAGACCTGAAATTAGCTCATCCTAAGCTCCGCCCCTTTTTGTTCTGTGCAAAAAGGGGGCGATGGTTAGAAGATATTGCTGGGGGACCTGTAAAATAGACATCTTAAAGTTAGCTAATATGAGCAAAACACTAGCCACCTAGCTAGCTAATCTTTCTAAATCTAAATCTACATAACATGTTTTGCTAACACCAGCTAACATAAGATGTGACCTTATGTGTTGCTTTTACAGGAAAAGAAAAAAGTTGACTGAGGTACCAAGCTTGCTGAACTGCAGGACTTATGAAGGGCAAATTATACTACTGAAGACACAATTTCCAATAAGCTGATTACATGGGTTGTTATTAAACCATTCCACTTCTTTATTGGTCCTATAATGTTACATAGCAGAGTCTCAGAGTCTCATAAATGACTGCGGATGCCTTCTGTGATTTATGTCTGTTGTTTTCTCTGCGGTTTTAAGTGGGCGGGACACTTGGGGAAAAGATTATGTCACAATATTTCTGTATACCAATCAGACTTTTGGAAATATTTGAATGAAAATCTGATGCAACCTGTGGGGTTGTTTATACAGCCAGTACACTGTCAATCAAATCTAATCAAACCACAGCCTGTCCTGGCTGTGGTTTGATTAGATTTGTGGCTGTGGTTTGTGGATTAATAAATAACATCTATGGATCTCTGGATGTTTTTCCAAACTTTTGGGACTTAAAGGTGGATTCATGTCTAAATTGCATGTTGATTAAGCAGGTCTTATTCAGATTAGGATAATCAGAACTGTATATGTAGCCACTTCTTAGCCATTAACTTCATTAACTCTTGTTAATATTGGAATTTTGCAGTTTTTGTGAAGTTATGAAAGTTTGTGTTGCCAGGATTTCCACTCTGCTTCAAACTCCAGTCGACTACCTCTGCTGTCTCTCCCCAAAGGGCATGTAAAGCATTTACACTCCTGTGTTGTGACATGTATGCACTGTGATAGCAGACATGCTTTGATGAAGTTCTGTTCGTGTATTTTGAAACAATAAACCTCGTTGAGAAAGAAATCCTCCCCTTTGTCTTCTTGTGCCAGATTTTACTCAATACCAAAAGTACAAAAACCCCTACAATCCCTGTGGTTACAAAAACACCCGCAGGCCATGGACGACAGATTTATTCAATGACATCATGCACGCTTGCATCACTGTGTTGCTTGTTGCCATGGTGATGATGATGACCCCGTTGCCTCCAGTAGAATCTAGATCCTCACCTGACTGGTTGAACCATTGTGTGTGTGTGTGGATGGTGGGTGTGCCTCATTTTGTACTAAATGTGTGCCTTGTGGGTTAATTTCATGTTTTCTGGGAAATCATAAGTCTGAGTGCTGATGCTTTTTGTGGTGTGTGCTCATACAATGAACACATACTATATGTGCGTGAGTGAAATGTATTTAAAGTTTGTGTAAGTAAATTTCTGTGCATGTTTGTATTTGTGTGTGCTCTGTCATGTGTGTTTAGTATGCATTTGTATGGTGGTAAAATTGTGTCTTTAAATTGGGGTCAAGTAGCAAACCTTTGGCATTGCAAACAAGAAATATTTCATCAAAAGCAAAAACATTGTTTTGAGATCAAACATTATATACAGTAACTGGAGCAAAACTTAATTTACTAGAAGCTAAATTGCTCAGTATTTGAACTGCACGCCAAAAGTTTAGGGGTCAAATATAAAGAGACTGAAACAACCCTTTTGCAGCACTAACAAAAACATTTACACAACATTTTTAGGCCAATTTAAGCCACTAATTTAAGACAACATGAGCCTTAATACTCAGAAAAAAAGGCAAATTTGAACATAAACATATTCATTTGTCAGCCGCTCTTTCCATGGTCAAAAATGAACTTTCAGTCTCAGCATTGTTTTTCTTTAGCTTGCACTGTCTCCATATTTGGTTGCTTAAGTATTTTTGGTTTGCTGTCAAGTATGTTATATCTGACTGACACATTGTTCTGTTTTAGTCAACAAATCTCGTTAGAGGACCAAAACCGACAATGTGTTATGGCACTTAGTACTGGACTGTGAGATTTCAGCAATCTTGCAACTTTATTGCAGCCAAACTGTGCAACATGGATCTAATAAATTTGGGTATGACATCAAGTTTGATGTATGAAGGCCAGACAAGGATCACACCTGCTGAATCATAGGCTATGATGCAAGTCAGTATAGAAGGAGAACATCATCAGCGTGCGTCAAACATCTGCAGCGCTATAGCGGTAAACCATGAGGCTAATCGAGAATCATGCCCTTGCGACAGTGGTATTTATGCATGTGAAGAAAATCCAAAATCCAAAGAAGAGGAGGATAATGTGGACCTGATCGTGATGAGGGAAAAGACGCAAACTTGGGATGCCAATTTTGCAAAGAGGACTTGAGGTAACATCAAGTATCTTTAGAATGCTGAATATGCTAAAATAACATACAAAATGTGTGTACGTTTGTGTATTGTTATTGGTTGGTTAGCAGCAGTCACATTGTGACCTGGGACAGCTCAAAATCACACAGTGTATGCTCGACTGTCAGCCTCTCAATAGTTTCCTCTCTGTGGCAGCCAGCCCCAAACCTATTGGTTCCTACTGAAGACGTAAATCTTTAAACATAAGTCACAAATATACAGCTCCATGTGAAAGAAAAAGATTCAGTAATTTCCTAAAACAACTGGGCACTGTAGTTTTTAGCAGATGTTACGCAAACAAAAGTAAACAGTGCATTTGTCGGGGACTATTTTCAGATGGGGACTAATACACGTTTGGTATCCTTGAGAGTTTTAACAGCAGCAGCACATATAAAATAAACTGCAGTGCCATCTATAGCAGCCATTCTCAGGAGCCCACTAGTGGGTGTCATCTTGTGGGCCCCAGCGGCAGTGGTACGACCAAATAGCTAGATTAAAATAAAATTAAAAAGGTAATTGGACAAAGCTAGTTATTCTTTATATCTAAATGTGCTCAAGATTTCACGTCAGATTAAAATATATAATTTCAGTGACTAGTTACCAATTTGAATATCACTATGCCAGTCACATCGAGACACACCATCAGGTTGAGACAAATGTAATGTGGGAGACAACCCTGCGCCAGTAAAAGTGCTAGCATGTGTGGTGAGGAAAAATAACCCTGAATACAATAAATTTGTATTCATAACAGCATGATGGCAACTATGGTACAGATGAATATATCAAGCTTTGGACCAATCACTGAGATAAATTCATTGTTTGTTTTGGTATTTTCATGGGATTTGTTAGAAAAATAAGAATTTCATCAACCGTAGAGCTGAGTGTGAAGATCTGTACAGGGTGTTGGTGTGTTGGTGTGTGCGCAGTATGCACATACATACATACTGAACATACAGTGTGTTCTTACAGTAACTGTCTCAGATGACTTCCCTTGTGGACGGCTGCCAGCGAATTTCCAATAGGTATCTGAACTCCCTCCAGGCTTGTTCTACATATGCACTCCCGCCTTCTCATCCCCCCTCTCCATTAAACTCACCATTACCATTTCAATCAGGAAACTCTTCAAACAGGACGCTGAGTTTCCTGCCGTCATCTGACCTGAAACACATGCACGTCAAGGAGAGAAACTACAAGAGACAGCCTATATCTCCTGTGAATTTGTTTCAAAAGTACATATGTGTCCTTGGGCTCATATGAGTAAAGTTACGGTCGTGAAAATCCCCAAGCACTTTTCTTTTGTGTGTTAACTGTTGATCATCGTCTGCGCTCTGTCATAACATTTCAAATAAGGCCATAGTGCACCTCGTCATGCAACCGCTGGAAAAGAGATAACGACCTCACTGACAGGCCGCTATTAAAACGGTCCTTTAGTTTAGTGTGAAATGAGAGTCTGGTTGTCTATCCACAGCCAATTACAGTGGTTGGTGATCTTAGTGACGACACCCTGCCTAATTACAGTCAGTGACTCTGTAATTACACGCAATGACACCCAAAGTCTCGTAGGACTATACTGTATGCTCCTGCTACATGCAACTGAGTCACAATATGTGTGACATGACACAGACAGAATGTACAGAATGCTCCATTATACTGTGATCACGGGAGTCAAAAGGCGAAATGATTAATCAAACATGGCAGAGGAGCGTTCAGTGCAATTGATGAAGCTGATCCAGATGTTTCAATGTTTCTCAAACTTTAATTAAAGGAGAATTCCAGTAACATTTAGAGTTAAACACAATTTACAGCTGTCTACATCTGGTTTACGTTTCCTCTAATCATTTTGCAACACGTCATGTGATTATACAAAATTTTCCGTTCTTTATCATTCTTGAGAGCCTGCTGTAGTTGACCTCAACTTGAAATTAAGCCTGGCTTCAAATTAACTGCTGTCCCGGCTGACAAAGGGGCACTAAAGCGCTAGTACACGATGTGAAAATAAAAGTTATGATGTTCAGTACTTGGGGGATGATTTCATCCCCTCAAATGGGGCACAAGAACATTTTGCAGTTACTGGTGAATTAGATCCAACTATAAGTTTTTGTGCACAGAACAGATATTATAAGCAGCAAATTACTTCCTCTGTTGAAGGAGGAAATGTCTGCTTTTGAGTTTTGGAGATATCTGCTGTAGCGATGTCTGCCTTCTATCAAATATAATGCAACTAGATGGCACTTTTAGCTTGTGATGCTGAAAGTGCCATAAAAATAGCCGGCAGATACACACAGAATGAAGTGTGCATCCGCTCATGGAAGAGAGGCTCGTGCTTGTGACAGCATGGGATCAAAAGACGTGTTGACTGAATATTTTTGACGGATAAATCTGAAGGCTGTCGGTCATTTTGACAGATTAAAACACTGAGGATGATCTATCATAATGTGACGTAATTTTCCAGAGATCAGAAAGGACAAAGTGAGAGAGAAGCTCAGACATGCCTGCTCTCTATGCTAGCTGTCACAAGACACGTTTTAGAAATAAAGCCAATAGGGATTTAAAAAAAAGGACTGATGAAATGGAGGTTGAAGGACAAGCAAGTAGCTTAAACTATGTTTATCAGCCAGTGGCGGCACCTTATGTTGTCAGCAGATCTCCACTGTTGACATGAAAAGTGACCGAACATTTGGTATCTCCGCAACTTTTCTCTCCAAGCCCTAATGAATGCATCTTTGGTAAGTTTGTTCTTTAAAGTCTGTCGTATCTGTTCTTTGATCCTCATGCACAATCTATTATTGCTCAGCCACCTTTTTCAATTTACCACTACATCACTATCATCATTACCAAGACGGCTCCCTTAAGGTCCTGCTGATGGCGTTTGATCTCTGTGTGGCCAGCAGGATGCCAGATGTAAAATGTCGTTATCACCGTTCTGTGGAGGAGACTGAACTGCTGATGGTGATTGTCAGCGTGCACATTTCCATCTGGTTGGATTATCTGAGGGATTTAGAGAAAACAGAGTGATTCAATTTGTAAAATGTGGACCAGAGGTTGTGAGTAACAGAGTGAAGCTGTGTCACCAGCTTACATGGAGGTCTTATCATATAGTTGCGTGATACACGAACAACATGTCATCATACTGTACATGTGGGATCAAAGAGAAAAATGTTAAAAGGCTGCGCTGCACTGGAGGCTTTAGTGTGACATCACAAATTTAACTGCCAGTTGTAGTATGGCTACACGGCTTGGTTTTCTAATTTGTTTATTATATGTGTGTTAATGTAAGTTGTTTATCACTTTGTGCATATCCTCCAACAAGACAAAGAGTCAGCCATGATAGAGGCACTGTGAGGCTGCACAGTGGTGTTATGAACTAAATGCTAATGCTAGCATGCTAAGATTGCTCACAGTGACAATTCTAAGAGAGTGAGGTTTAGCAGTTGCAAATTTTGTGCATTTTCCTTAACCAATAGTTGAACACATTAACAATCAATAATTGGTTAATCATTAATAAGATATAAAGCGCACGTCTTTTCCTCAGTTTTATTTATAATTATAGCGGTGCAGTAGTTATGTGAATGAATCACAAACAAAAACACACATTGTGGGCTAATATGTTTAATCTGTTAAATTCTTAACGGCAATGAATGGATTCATGAGAAATCATTAATATCCCTACATCTTAGTGTACTTTGTTATCACGCTAACCTTTAATAATTATCTATAACTAGTACAATGTGCAGGTGAGGCTGATGTCAACGTTATTAGTTTTATTAGCACCATTAGTCATACACCAAAGTATTGGACAAATGAAAAGTTTGAGCTGATGATGGTGGTAAAGGAGAACTTAAGACGATCACCAAAGTTAACACAGTTTCCTGAGTAGGAGCCTTAGAGGAAAAGTAATTAGGAGACACTGACTGGGAACCATGAATCACCACAAAATCTGAACCTTGCCCATCAAGTAGATGTGGAAAAATTTAACTGAACAAGTAAAACATTTGACCTGCTGATGGCGCTAGAGGAAAATTCTAAACAAAGTGGAACCAACAGCTAAGCTAGCATGGCTAAAAAACAAAAAACAAAACATATCATATCTTGTATCCCTGCATTACATTTTTTATATGGAATTTGCCATTTTATAATTTTGCACAGTTAAGAAGACTTAATCCAGCAGCTTTGGGACAGTTTTGGGTGCATTCGGTCTCTTCTCTTCTGCACGGCCAGCTGGACTACCAACAGCTGAGATGGAAAAACTTCTTGCCAGTTGGTCTGCCTCTTGTCTTGGCATGTTTATCTTCTCAAACTGCTCATAACCAGTTTACAATCGAGATATACTCTGGGTTGCCAAATATCAGCTCTATCTCTCTTATGATGCGGGAAGGCAGGTGCTGCTATTTTGAAATCTTATTAGGCAAGATTAAGAACGGCTGTTACCATGTTTCCTTCTGTTTGGTTTACTACATAACAACATCTGGAGTATATTACAGTAGTATAGTGCATACTGGAACATACAGATGACATCATAGAGAACTTTAAACTCTCTCTCTCTCTCTCTCTCTCTCTCTCACACACACACACACACACACACACACACACACACACACACACACACACACACACACACGCACACACACACTCACAGAAAACTGTAAAAAACAAGTCAATTCAAAATCAAGTCAATTTACGTCCATAAATTTTTGAGTTTTGAGCCCAACTCAAACACTTAGGTTTTTAAAAAGTTTTACCAATTAATATTTTGTTGAGACAATTTACTTGTCTTCTTTAGATAAACTTGAATCTTTGAGTTTTAGAAACCGCACAAAAAAAACTTCAAAATTGCTGAGTAAATAAGTAAAAGTAAATAATAATAATGTAATATTTTCAGTTGCAACCAATGGATTTTCAAGCACCCACGTAATTACAAATCAGGTCCACAGCTCAATGCGAACATTTTTTGAAGGACAATATTTTTGGGTTTCTTAAACTCAAAGGTTCAAGTTTATCCAAGGAAGAAAAGTAAATTATCCCTACAAAAAAATATAGGTTGGCAAATCTTTGTTTTGTTTTTTCATAAAACTTATGAGTTTTCTCAACTTGTTTTCTTTTTTTACAGGGTATTAGTGTATAATTATAATACTTTCAGTGGCCACATGTGCAACACAATGCATCCATTCACAATATGAGCAATTGGCTTTAGTTTGTTAATCAAATACAGATGACACACACTCACACGCACAAAACAACAACAAAGTCTGTCAGTTAAAAATGTGCTCAGTCTTGCAATGCCAGCACAGACACACACACACACACACACACACATTTGATTCATCTGGTCCAGTCAGTGTATGTGTCTGCTTTGTGATATGCTAAACATTCTGTAAACATTATCCAGTGCATGGTTACTGTCACCATGGCAGCATGTCAACAGTGCTCAGCTCGGCCCCTCAAACACGGGACAGTAGTGTTATTTAATATTTGGCTACGCATGAGCACAGCATGTTTCTATCACATAATCCTGTCACACCAGCGAAGACTTCTCCACGCAGCCCTCCTGACTCCCTTGTGCGGCTGAACGCAGTCCAGCTGTTGCTATGTTTTGGTCTTATCACACAACAACAACAAAGGATAAAATGCTCAGTGAGAACAGTCTGCCCTCGGTGCAGTCCCACACACTTTGTCCACTGTCAGCATCACATGGGACGAGAGCAGATGCTTTTGTTGAGATTTAGGCCACTTACATCATATTAAGGAAATGTATCAAGTGAAGTAAGTCAGGGCAAAACCAGATCTGTTTATGTGGCCTTAAGTGAGGAGTCTGATGCCAAAATATGACATTAGCTATTGAAAAAATGAGAGTAGGAGCTATTTCCATCCCCAGTTTTTCAAAATAGCAGCATTTTAGAGCTTGAAAAGGTTTTTTTTTTGGTTCTAGTTGCTTAACAAAGTGTCTCATAAACCTGAGGTCATAGTTCAGTCTCTGTCAAAACATTCAGTAGCAGACCTGCGTCCTGTCAAACTGTAATAACCTGCTCACTTAGTGAAATTTGCCAAAAGCAACTATAAATACGTTAATACTGGGCCATTTTTGTTAGCGTTTGTGTCTGTTCAGAACATGGTGGTTTGTGTTGGTATTTGCCATTTTTGTGCTAATAGTTTTAACCATTTATCGGAGGTGGTTGTTAGCCTACATGTCTTGAGGCCAGGTTTACTTTGTTCTATCTGAGTGCTTCTCCCTCATGCTGAGTGCCTTTAAGGGCCTGATGTTGCTGAGAGCTGCTTCCTGGCTCTCATTTTGCGCTGCTTGCCACAATATTTTAATATATTCTCCACAACCATCCGCTTGAGGGTCCCAACCCCAAGACTGAGAACCACTGTATTATATGATGTATTATGGTATTTATGGAATGAGACACTGCTGCAACTATGACACAAAAAGTACTATATTTCTACATTCGTGGTTACAATTTAGGCTGATTTTATTTGAATATTTTAATGATCATATGCAGCTTGAATGCAGCAGACCTCAGCAGCCTGCACTCCTCTTCAGTATTTTGTCTTTGTTTTGCAAACTAGTTTCAGAAATCCAAAACGATGACTCGGCATTCTAAATAGCTAAATTACTGTGAACTTTTTAAAACTTGGTTGAATGTCATTTAAACATTTCCCCACTTGTATTATTGTGTTAACTGCTGTTATTCATTTTAGTCATAATGTATCTCCATTCTCGTTTTAACAATTTTGGGAAACACCTATGACACCCATGTCTATAATGCATTATAAGCACACTTTTAAGTGTTAAAATCTGCTGAAAGCACTGTATAATTACAGTTAAAAGAACTTGAACTTATCGTGTCAAGGATCTACTTCATAATTTTGTAGTCACTCACTTCTTTTTTTTTTTTTAGTGTTTAGTGTATTATAATTCTAATATTTGTAATACATTATGTTCATTTTATAATGCATTATAATGCACACTCTTTGTTATAATGTATTATAATGTTATTATAAGTTGCTCCAAGGGGTTATTGAGTACATTAAGTGAAGAAAGCAGTGACTCCCAAAGTATGGCCTGTCGGTGGCCTTAAGTGGTCATGAATAATATATAAATAGTTTACAGAAATAATTTCAATTTCATAAGTTTTAAGTACCATAAAATATTTATGATCAATTTTAATAAAAGCAACCAGAACTGATAAAACAAAGCCATGGTATTTAAATTATGTGTTATTCTGCATTTATCTGACCTATTTTAACAGGTGTTGCACTATATTTGGTGACCTGTCACACTAACACCAGAACGTATCCTATATCTCATCACTGGTGAGATTTGTTTTGTGTGTTTATCAGAGTTGTGATTAAAGGTTTGGGGTGGGGTTTTCCGCACATGATTTTCAGATTTCAAACTGGGCCTCGTTTGGGAACGGCTGCCCTAACGAAATATCTTTAACCCTGCCTCTGGTGTGTCTTACTGAAGGAAAAAAACATAACTAAATCAAATAGGAAGTGCATTTAAAAATGATGTATAAACAATTCACCTTTCTTTTCGTAAACATACTTGTAAATGTACTCTTGCTATTAATCTATTAATCAATGATCCTTGCAAAGAAATTGTCTTGTCTTGTTTTGTATTATATGTTATTATACAATACTTTATAATGTGTTATGATCACTGTTATAAAGGCTTATGAATATTTATGAGTTTTATAGCTAAAATCTTTCAGTGCTATAAGCAGATTTAAATGCATTATATATGTGTTTATGATGCATTCTAGTCATGGGCGTCATAGAAAGTGTTCATTTTCTATTAAACACCTTGAAAACATTTAATGATATATTCACAATATTGTATAATGTCAATAATTTATCCTCAGTTTTTATGTTCATCGCAAACTGTTTTCTGCAGGCACAACAAATTAAAGTTCACATTACTTTTACTGCAGTGCAGCTTGGTGGGAATTTATGTGGTACACATGGAAAAAAAACATCAAAAACACATAAAACCAGTGAAAATGAGCACAAGAGAATATTACTAAATTTGACATCATTCCTTAAAATGGATTTATTATATTGCTTCTTTAAATGTTTTTTTTCCTCATTTGTAATCATGTGGTTTATATTTTCGTGTGTTTCTAATTAATTTTAAATCATTTCATGCTTATTTCAAATCCTTAGTTGTCACCATCTCCAACTTTTTTATTAGATATTTTACTATTTTCTGTTTCCATGTCATCTAATAGCACTTTTACGCATTTACTCTACTTTTAGGTTAAAAGTTGAAGTTAAAACATCAGCCCGCAGCAAATAATATCAATATAATATAACATGGGTTTGCACTCAAGCAAGGCTTTGTACAGTGTACCTGAGGGTTGTAATCAGACCACACTCGCTGTGTGTGTGTGTGTGTGTGTGTGTGTGTGTGTGTCTACATTTTTCATAATTTCCTGACGCTTCGCACAGAAGTGCAGCTCATTGGCTCTTGGAAAGAGAGGCAACTTGTCAAAACATCCATCAGGAGCGGAGTGAACCAGCAGCAGCGCCTTCACCCGTGAAATCAAAGAAAGGTGTGTCTGGTGCTTCCAGCCCTGGAAACGTCCAGGAGAGGTGTTGGTGTTGTAACCACAGCAACGTAAACAGGAGGAGTCAAACACAGATTAAAATGTGGGCAAAGATTATGTAAGATGTGTGCATGCAAGCGTGTGTGTGTGTGTGTGTGTGTGTGTGTGTGTGCATATGTAGGCACACATGGTTTCTTATGTTTCTTAAGGCAAAGTCTTAAAGGCAAAGTCTTCTTTCAGTGTCTGCAGCTAGTTTAAAAACACTTCAACTTGCAGCAACGCCCACTACTCACTTCTGGCGTTCAGTACAGCAGCAGGCGTGTATTTTATTAGCAAACGTAAGTGTGTGTTTTACAGCATCTCAGCAGCATAAAAATAAGTCTGTCTGTGCGTGTGTGTGAGTGTGTGTTATAACCATGAGGGAAGTTAAAACCAGTTCTTGGCATCACCTGATTTTTCCACTAATTCTCACATTGAGCAAGTTGTCAAGTATATATATATATATGTATACATACACACACACACAGTCTCACACACTTCTTGTGAGACTGACCTTCAATCATATACACACAGCTGGAACTGTATTGCAGTGGTGTTTGCGCCACATCTGGCGCAGATTCACATCTCAAGTGAAAGGTCATTTTATATGAATAATTTAGAAGGTCTTTTGTGTCCGCAGCTGTGACACATCTTAAAGGGATAGTTCATCCAGAAATGAAAATTCAGACGTTATCTACTCACCCTCATGCAGAATGAAGGTTGGGTTTAGTTTTTTAGTCCACAAAACACTGCTGGAGTTTCACAGAACAGCCAATTTTCATTTTTCTGTGAGCTATTCCTTTAATGACATTTGCTACTTGTTCGTTGTCTGAAATGTGGAACGTACTTTTGACACAGTTTTAAAAGTTGTGTTTCCTATTTATTGTTCTTACAGCTGATTTTTAAGATTTCATTTCAGTTCATGTTTTATTGGTCCTGTTATCAGGTGCGTAACTTATGGCCCAGTTTTTATTCATTAATTGAACAGTTGTATCAAACACTGCATTGTTTTCTAAATTAGTGGTGATGTTGGGCTTCTGAGCGACACAAATTTCATCTTGGCATAAATGCATGTGTTAATGTTAGTACTCTTGCAGCAGAATTTCTGTCACGTGTTGTCTGCTGTAGCCTGCTGAGTCACTGGGTAGCCAAACTAGTTTCCCCTGTGGGAATTCGTAAAGTTATATAATATGATCTAACTATAATTGGCCGTGAACAATAGCCTTGAAACAGTGAATATTTTGAATATTCAAATTAATGTATGATGCAGTGATCTGAATAGAAAGTGTGGTGGCAAAATCATGTTTTTTTTAGGTAAATCTTAAATAAAACAATGTCTCTTATTGGAGAGAGACAGACACTAAACACGGGACATCCAACAAATTGTTAGGGTTGTATTTATATATGTCAGGGTCATATATATATATATATATATATGCCTCAACAGCAAGACAAATACCAGGCGTCCCACACAGCTGTAGGCTTGAAGTTTGGGTTTAAGTGGTTTAATAAAGTTGGTTTGTGTGTGTAGCTGTGCAGCAAACAAGTACAAGTCAAGGAGTTGATTGTTAAAGTTGTAACAAGGTGAAGCTCTTGTTTTTTTGTAAGTTTTCCTATCTTAAGGCGATTTTAAAACAGATTTCCATTAAATCTGGTGGAACATTAGGGCCATGGGTCAAGAACATGTGATTAGTTGTTGGTGCGTATTCTGGGCCAGGTGTGGATTAAGCACATTTACAAGGATTTCCAAACACTGAGAGACTGGGTGGTTTGACCAAAAAAACTCATCCACATCCATCCATCCATGACTGTCTGTCTTTTTTGTTTTTGTTTTTGATGCAAATCTGCATCTTCGCGCAACAAATCCAAAGAACTAAATTATTTCTCAAAAAGCATCCACACGCCATATTCTCAGCAGAAAGAAGGCATGCAGAATTCTGGAGATAAATATAAAGATATGGGTGGTGCAAATATGGACAGAAACAACTCTATAAACCCTGTTTCTTTCCAGTTTGGGTCCACCCAGGCTGAAAATGTAAGCACTCATGGTATGTCAGGTGTTTTGAATGAAAGCAAGCATGAAAGTGCGTATGGGGGAGAGAGTCACGTGTGTGTGGAGCCTGGATCTCACACATTCACAACAAAGTTCAACATGGAGGCAACGAAGCAGAGGAGCTGCTGAGGGTCTCGTTGCTGTTAAAGGTGAGTCCATGTGTCCGTCTGCCGTGTGTCAAATCAAAACGCTTTGTAGCTGACGTATGTGATCAGTGATTTCACCCAGATGTGGACTGCAATGAAGTAATCAGGTAATGAGGCCTTATGATTTGAGGCTCTGACTTTTTAAATAAGTAAGTTTTGTGTGAGTTTATATTTAATTCTATTGGAAATATACAGGTATTCAGTCCATTATATTTATCTGCAGATGCAGTGACTAATTACTTTGCAACCTGAAATATTAGACTATATCCAACATGTTCAACATTGATAGAGTATAAACATGTACAGCATAAGCAGTATACCAACTCCTGACACAGTAATACATCAAAAACATTTGATCAGGTCTATAGTAACACATAACCAAATGTTACTGAAGTAAACATATGCAACCTGAGTGTAATCAGGAAAATGTGCTTTAAGTACTGAATGTAAAAATATTCAGTGCAAATGAAATGTCCTCTTTGACTTTTGACTATTGTATATTATACCATAAGATTATTATTATTATCATTATTAGTAATAATAATAATGATAATAATACTCCTCATGCAAAAGCAGGATTTTACTGTTGTAGTTGGTTGAGGTGGGGCTAATTTTGTGACTACAACTAATGATAGTTTTCTTTTATTAATCAATTGATTCTCTTGTGCATTTATGAAAAAAACTCTTAAAATGGTGACAAATGCCATCACAATGACCAAGAGCCCAAACTGACACCCTCATAATCCTGGTTTTTATCCAACAAATAGAACAAATCGGTTAATCATGTTAGCTATGCTTCTACAGGCCTATACTGTTGGGTAATTTCATCTATAACAAAGCACCATATTTTATTAAGCTTGTACATGGTTTGTATGCAAAAAAAAAATTAATTTCTAAAGTAGCCTATGAACTAAAGCAGTCAAATAGTAGTGAAACCAAAAAAGAAGGCTACAATAGACTTATTTACCTCTAAAATGTTGTGGAATAAAAGCACAAGTAACCTACCTCACAATAGACCTTTTTCACGGCAGACATTTTGACATGAAATAGTACACAGGTACTGTTAATAATACTAATTAAAGTTCTCTTCAATTCATGTCAAACAGAGCCAGGGTGCTGCTATTGTGCATGGCTCTGTCGCCCTAAACCCAGTGAGACCTTAATTAACATCACTGATAACACCTGTGATTACTCAAATATTTAATATCAATATGACTGCCGTGAAAATGTCTGTACTTGAGTAAATGTACTTAGTTACATTCCACCACCGGTTATAGCAACTGTACCTGGGCAAGCGCTCTGAATACTTATGTAGAAAAAAACACCTGTATTTGAGCCCCATGGCTAACAGCCAGTAAAACTACAAGTTCCAAAATGCTTTGCGGCGCCGTGGGTCTCCTCCTCCAGCGTACGCTCACAGAGCCAGAGAACGGGCAGAACAGATCAGCTCTGTGTTTACGTTGAGATGCTCACAACAAAGGACAGCGCACCGCGGAGAGTCTGTCATTTAAAATACAACACCGTGGATATTTTGTCTTAACGGTGAGCGTTTGTAACTCATAACTCAAGGAAGGGGATAAGAAATTACACAAATTCTCATTTGGCTCATTTTTTTTTGACGTGTAACGGCTTTACTTCTTTTTTGATAAACCAGCCCAGAGGGGAGAAATTAAGACGAAATCTCCTTTTTTATGCCGGTGGAGCGTTAGCTAGCTTGCTAGCCTCAGCAAGTTGGGAAAATCAGGCAGGCAGCAGCTGGTGGAGAAGCTAGCAGCTCAGTCAGCCACACCGAAGACAATACAAGGACTTCATCATTTATATCGCAGTGAGTATATGTTCACAAGCCACCTGGCTCTGCTTAGTAGCGATAATACTGCGACAGCACTAACGTTAGAAAAGGCTAATTCAGCGCTAGCCTGCCTGCTCAGTGCTCTTGTTATTAACCGTCACCTGCTTTGTCCTGCCAGCGGCTCTGACACCATGAACTGATTATGCATTAACGCTGCTCTACCTCATTTAGCTAGTCAAGTCCATGCACTTAGCAGGTAAGTCACCGCAGGGCTATCATTGTGAGTGCTGCAGCTGTAAAGTGCTGATCTTTGTCAAGTTGTCTGCGCAGACACACATACACACACATACCCATGCACCTGTTTTGACTCTGTCTTTATCTTTGTGGAAATCAGAGGCTTTGTAAGGGTAAAGCTTGTTGTGGGCAGTGACTGTATCTTTGCATGGGTGTGTGTAGGCTTCAGAGATGGAGGTATTAGTTTACATCACTTCCAGTCTGCATGCTGACCTGTCACGGGGTGGAGGGGGGTGAGCGAGAAAGGGAACATTGCCTGATAAGGAATTAAGCAAATGCAGGACTCTTGCCATTACTAAAGCTTGATTGCCAGTTAATGACTTCCCTCCCCTCCCCTTCTCTCTTTCTCTATCTCCCATCTCATTCTGCGTCTGTCTGTGCCTTTCACCCCCTTCCTCCCCCTCTCTTTCTTTTCCTCTCCCACCCTCCTTGCTGTCCTCGCTCTGTCTCGTTCACTCTGTGCTGACTGGTAAGTGGTGATGTGATAAGTTTGGTTGCTGATAGGGATCTCTCTGACTTCCCTTCCTCGTGCTGGAAATGTCACGGTAAAGACAGACATGCATTAACTCTATCTGCTCCATCAGCATGCCGCAGGCCTTATTTCCATTGTTTGCTTGTCGATGTGATGATCAATCAGGAAACTTTTTGAAATACTGGCCAATGGTGGTAGTAAGTGCATCTTATTCTTTAAGTGTGAAGCAACCCAACTCGACTGATTTGTATTAGGACTGCTGAAGTAACCAGCAGTGAGTAGAAAGTATTAATGCTAGCGAGAGAACTACATTTAGTGCTGAAACGTTGCATCTCCATACTTGTTGCATTTGCCTTTAAAGTCCTAAAACAGCTCTGTTAGCAAAGCAGCTGCTTGAGAGTGAGAAAAACACTGTGCTCGAAATCCCATACTATGCATTACATATCCAAAAAGTGTACTATCATTTAACACACGTCGGTGTAAATAAACAGTAGTCTGAATGTTTTCGGACACAATGTTCGGCACAAACCATGTTACTTCCTGAAAGCCTCCAAGCTGGTTGGAGCTGCATAACCAGGGTAACCTGTGCCGATGATTAACTAATTTAAAAAACATATATTGTAAAGTGAAACCTTACTTACATTTAAACTGAAGTGTTATAGATATCACACAGATCTGCCTTGGTCGCTGTCTGCCCTTGTCTGTTATGTTGTTGTTACTACTGCTTTGCATTGTGAGATTTTTATGCTTGTGTAGTGTCCAGTGCTTGCATACTGTAATATTTCCCTGGAAATAGTATGCATCTTGCATACTATTGGTGTCAGTACTTTGGACATACTAAAAAAATCTTGCATACTGTTTAAGCCTACTTAGTAGCATGTTAGTATTGAAATTTTGGACACAGCCAATGAAAATACAGCAGCTTTGGGTATGCATCTAAAAGGTAAACACATGGGAAATTTGTAAAACAATGTGTGGTCAAACAAAATTATTGTGTGTGTATATTAAGTATTTGAAAAGGTTAGAAAACATGGAGCTACAGACACACGTAGCAAACATAGTAGAAGCTACATGTCTGTGGCAACTTCATCTTTGTTTGAGATTCATCAATTTTCCACAAACATTGGCTAGTGTAGTTGGGTCCATATCAGATCTATAACAAGAAACTGGACCTGCTGTAGATAGCAATACAGCAGTCAAGCAGCAATACTGACACTTGCTAAATCAGTGCTGCCCTGTTATAAGGAAGGCTGAAGAATCTTTATCATATTTTTCTGCAGACTATTTTAAGTATGCATTCTCAGTCCTATAAATGGTGATAACTTCTAGCGTGAAGTGCTTGGGAAACAGTGTTTGCCATGTAATGGGGAGAGTGTAAGTGTTGCACATACACGTTCATGTTTGCACAGTTGTATTGGGTGTGTTGCCTGCCGGACTGCGTGTGTGTGCGTTCGCCAGTACGGTTTAGAGTCTCAATTTCAGGGAGGAAACCGGAGCCGATGGTGTCAGACGGGAGCGCAGAGAGAGCTCTGATGTCTTAATGGAGGCTCAGTGCTGCCCGTATCCTTAGTAACGTGGTCTGTGGGGACACAAAGAGGCCTCCCCGTCTCAGCCTGTGCTGGATGCTGTATCACTGCTGTCCAGGAGCAAAAACCCTTGTAACCTCACTTTTATCGCTTATTTTTAAATGTTTTTATTTGAGTTAAAGGTTTTGTTTGGTCTTGTTGAGGCTCAGTAAGTTTTGTGATCCAGCAGGACCATGACACTTAAGATTTTTCTAAATTAATTTAATTTAATTTAAAATACTGTAACAGAATTACAAACATTTTTTTCTATCAGTATAGGCTTTCAATATTAGAATTTTTTACTTAACTTTTTTAGTTTACTTTTTTTTTTAAAGATTTGATTTGGTCGAATTACTGTGAACTCTACCAAAGAGGTTTTGCTTTCTGTGCCGTTTGTGTGCCTGTCAGCAGGATTATGGAAGAACTACTGGCATGATTTTCATGAGACTCTGTGGAAGGGTGTATGGACCAGGGAAGAGCCTATTAAATTTTTTGAGCGGATGCGATTCGGGGGGGGGTGTACACTTCCATTAACATTGCGAGATAGGGCATTTGGCCTTGATAAAGGCCTGCACTCTCCTAGTACCCTGCATTTGAATCCATTTTCAGGTTAGAAAAATTCAAAATATATAATGCAGTGATTGCAAATTGCAATACAGATTGCATAATATGAAGGTCTTCTTTCCAAACCACAGTACAATTGTAAGATCAAAAGAAACTGACACAGCTTAACACCCCCACCACCCCCATCCCAATCTTTAATACCCCTAATATACACATATAACTTTCATGTTATTTGAGGTTATAATTTCAGGCAACAAATGACTAACCTGTGTGAGCAAAAACTAATAGTGAAAGGAAAAAAAGTCAAACATTTTACCCCTGAGATTAAAGACCTCCTGTGTTCTGTAGTCTGAGTTGAGTATGAACTGAGTGGAAACCTCCTTTTATTACACATTCAATCAATGGAAATAGATGAAAGCTCTAACAGTCCTGCCAGCTGTTGGTGGTTAACACCTTGGTGTTGAGTGAGTATGCTTGAGAATCAAACCAACAACATGCCAAACAGCTGGGTGTGTTTGCATCCTTTTAAACGTTAATGATGTGTACAGTGTGTTCGTCATGAGAGGAGACTTAGGGTGTTTTTTTGTTTTTTTGTTTGGTTAGGCGTCTGCATTTATCTTTTTGTGTGCACGTGCTTATGGTGTGTAGTTTCATCATGGAGGGACGCTGAGCTCAGCGGGTGATCAGTGGGTGTAATCTTCGGCACAGCTGAGCAGCAGCTTTCCCCCCACTGTGTGTGAAAAGCTTGGCATTCTCCTCCCGGTCCGGCTTACTCTCTGCTGGGCTGGTAAACAGGCTGAAGTTTGTGGAGGGAGATTACGTCTGTCACGGAAAGTGGGTCAGACAGTGGGCACGTTTTTATGGCCTTGTTTCTGCAAGGTAGGGAAGGAAAGGGGGGTGGGGGGTATCAAACCACCAGCATTTTTCCATAGTGTTGCTTGAGACAGCATGTGCTCGGTACAATTCCCTTATACTCTCCCTCTTCTCAGAGTCACTGTCAGTCAGTTTCCCATATACATTTGCTAACAAAGCGTTCATTGATACCAGAGTGTGAACCCTATATTATGTCTGTATATCTTTATATTTATGTATCGTCATACAGTTGTGTCATGGAACTGTTTTTTGAAGACTTGCTAGTGATGGATAGCTATCAAGGTACACAGTGGCTGTGTTTGTAGTGTAGAGCCTGACTGATGTATTAATCAGCTGATATTTTCTGCCCGATATTCACCTATCACAGCTATATTGGCCTATATCAATACTGGCTTATATATTGTCTGATATGCACTGATATGAAAAAAATGGTGCATATAAAATATCCTGCCTCTATTACATATCTTTGTCACAAGTGTTGGATAATCACATTTGAGGTATCATTAAAAATGTGTTTATGTATAGGCCTATATTCTCTATACTGAATATTATATCCTGTATTAAGAATAGTGGCTGATATATCAATATCAGAATTTTCTTTTACTACCTAATATCGCTATTGGCATTGGCCCCAAAAATTCAGTATCGCTTAGAACTAAACATGGAGTGTGCATATGTGCTCAGAGTGTGATATATCTCACCAGAAACTTGGTGAGATCTTCCTGCTATCTTCCTCCAGTCTTTCCAGATGCTCATGAAGTTGATTCTTAAGGTTTTGCGATAAGTGCCTATTTGTTATTGAAGTTAAAAAAAAAAAAAATCTAGCTTGCACCATTTTGCACTGACCCAGACAAACACATGGCTGTTCTTGTCCACATGCGTCTTTGCATTGACCTCACATGCAATGGTGCTGCCCAAAGCCTTATGCGTTAACACACATTAACACACATAAGAAATGCATACTGAAGGAGGACTAGAAAGCACACAGGCAGAGAAAATACACCTGCACAATAGCTGAAAGCAGATTGCACAATGTTGTGTAGTCCTTTCTCTTTCTGTGAGTGCCTACTCTCTTCATCACACCATCTGTCTTTATCTGGCTCTTCTTGGGAGGCTATTTATTATTTATTTAAGGAGCTATTTTAGTAGTATGTTTGTGCACAAGGGTGAGTATGGTCACCTGTTTGTTCCATAAAAAAATGAAGAATAATTTTTTAAATTTCTCTCACCACCTCTGTTATTAAATCTTTCACACTTAGTTTGTATTTATTTCGTTCCTCTCTTTGCTTCTCATTCACTGAAAGTAACACCAAGGCCTCTCCCCTGCTGCCAATACCTGAGTCAGAAAAGTAAGGGAGGAGGAGAACTGAAACATAGTGAGGCTGTTCAGCTCCTTCAAAAAAAAAGCTGTTGGGGAGTTCACAGTTCTATTTGGCAACTTTATTACTTTAACGGTAAACCAGCTGAATTCATGAATAGAATCCTTATTTGTCAACGTTGGTGGAGTTCAAGGAAAAATGTCTGTTAACGTCAGGGATGTGCTGACACAAGAAGAGCTAAAACATGTCAGGGGGAGACTAGTAACACTGAAATAATTCATTTTTGCAATAAACATTGTGAGATTAAACAAATGACATAGTTTCACCATATATGTCTAGCTTTTAACCTCTGCAACTCCACTGAGAAGAACACCAAAATGCTTCCACATATCAGCCTTTTTCATTTTAATCCTTGTTTTTTTTCCCTTTATTTTTTTTTTTTTTTTTTTTTTTTTTTTACAATTTCTTATTTGTAGAGCTGAAATCATGAGTCAATATGTTGATGACAGAAAATTAACTATTCGCTGTTTTGATAATCAATAATTTAAATCTTTCCAGCCAACCATTTACTGGTCCTAGCTCAATTTTTGTTGTCATGATTTGCTTCTTTTCTCCGTTTTAAGAGTGTGGTAGACTGACGGACTATTGATTGGACAATACAAGATGTTACTTTTGGAAATTTTAATGGACGTTTTCACAGTTGTACTTAATTAATTGTTTAATTAAAAAATGATACAATGATTCATGGATAATGAAAATAATCATTAGCTGCACCTCTAATGTTGGATGCAAATATTTACATAAGATGATTGTTGTGTTGTTGTTCTTCATAAAGATTGAGACACTTTGTGTCCTTGCTGGGCCTTTGCATCCTTTCCAGTGTGACAATTGCACAATTTGTTAGCTAGGGAACCAGATGAATTTGCAGAGCTTGTGTTTTTATTTGCTCTGGCAGATTCATCTGGGCTTCTTCCTTTCAGACAGAATTCCACCAGCCTTGGATTCATTTGGATCCAATCACAACCGTTTATTTTATATGGGGCAGATTCTAGACAGTCACTGACAAACGATTGTCACTGGTCCAGATTTGAAAAGTCACATGTCCTACATTTCACTGCCCTGATTGGTCTATCCAATTGCATCCAGTCAGCAGGTCTGTCCAGCTCAATGCCTTTGGCTCCCGAATCTCAGATCAAACTATCAAACAGGCATTGCTGAAAAATATGAATCAAGATTCTGTTATTACATTGCCTATGTTTTAGTGTACTGTTTAGGTGTAACACAAGGTTTCTAACCAGGTGGCTAATCTACCTTGCTTAGAAACGGACCAAGCATGGCTACATAATGTGTTTCATTGCTCTGATTGGTTGTAGGTTATGTTTCTTTGCTGATATTGGTTGTATGTCTGTGCAAATACATCCCAAAGTTAATCCTATTTCCTGTTTTATCACCCAACTAGATTTATCATAGAGCAAGACCTCCTGATAATTTGTCATGTACCAAAGTGGCTGGTAAAGCACTGAAAGATCTCAGATGTAGACAAAAGTTATCAAATGGTAGATGCTGTTTATTTCTCTCTTTGAATGATGGCTACCTGGCCACCTGAGAAACAAAATGGTTTTAATTTCTCATCTTTCTGTTTTGAATGTGCTATACACCTGTGCCAAACCACAGCCCGTTCCTGTGAGGACTGTAATTTCCCTGTATATCATCAGAATCCTTCACTTTTACAAGGAACTGAAAGCCCTGTTGAGGTTATATGTAAAACCTGAGAGAAAGTTTTGTGAGGGTGTGTGAATATGTTTTGTATGATTCTCAAGATATCATCTCTGTGGTTTCCTTGCTGTGCAGTTCATACAGGCAACTGCAGCTGAAACTACTGATGTAATTCGGCACCTTCTCTTTGTCACATGCACACTTGCAGACACATATTCATGTGTACACACACTGAGACCTGTAATTATCAACTCCACTCTCATCGTGCGTGATTGCCATTTCCTGCTTCACTTTCCAACCTTCCTGTCTCAAATGAGCTTGTGTGTACATCCCCACATACACACCAATGGTTGAGTGTGTAACTTGTTGAGGGTATGGCGTCCCTAGGGAGCACTGTTGTTTCTTCGACTACAGAAAAAGACTGGGCAGTACTTGCTGAAAATCCATTAAATAATCAACATCTGAGGGTCCTTGTACTCAACACAGCAACAGCAGTTGCTGACATGGGAAACACAAGTACAATTGGTCGGTCTTAGACGTAATTGATTATATAACACATGAAACTGTTGTTTACACCAAGAAGTAAACTTTCAGTCCTCCTTATTTCCAGAAATCTTAAGTCTGTTTTATTTTAAAAAAGTCCAGGAGATAGAGCCAAAAGTCTGAAGTGGAAGTGATGCCTAAACCCAAACTAACCCCATTGAACCCTCAGTGCTAGCAGCACTAAGCACCAGCTTGTCTCATTCAGCTGGACAAGAGGCTAATGATTACAAACTATGACCAGGTGCAGCACAATTAGACCTACATAGACCGTTTCCTTTTCAGTCCCCTGAGAAATGCAACTATCACCAACGTTGTAAGGATCCAAACAGGAACGGATGGTGAACGGAAACATGAATCAGCCTCAAGCATGCAACTGTAAAAAACTTCTTTTCCACTGATGTTTTCTAGGTACTATAGTAATGAATTTTATTTTAGGGATTTCATATCTGACTATTTTTTAACTATGGTTGGTTCCATGACACTTATAATTCTATATCATACACCATTCAACACTATAAAACATATTAACCTATGTTAAATTGCTACAGGTTACATCTGTCCTTGGTATTCCTTCTTCCATATTGAAAAATACTTGATAAGTAAGCAGTGAAATTAAACATTCTCACAATACAGTCACAGTATTTTGCCAATTTAAGCAATGGTATAACTAAAATGCAGTTCTTGAAATTGTCTATGAAACATGATAACTGTGCACCTGAAGAGAAAAACAACCCCTAAAAAAAGCAAAATAATTTATCAAAAAGCTTTAGTCATAGAATTTATGTATTCTCTGGATTATAAAGAGCTTTATTGTAACATGGTTTTACAAACAGATTAAACTGTGTATTATCTTTTTTTTTAAAAACTCAGACTGCGTCATTATTAATTTGTCAAACAAACAAACTGGCTAAAGTGACAGAAAGCAGAGCAGTTCAGAAAGAGAATGTCTGCAGTGAAGAAACGAACCATCGCAGCCTTCGAATTTCAGCTCTGTTTGTATTCCATCCCTCCATACTGTACACTAATGCATGGTGTCCTGTATTATTTGTGCCTTAAGAATGACATACATTGACCTCAATGACGCCTTGCAGTAATGAGGTTTCACTGAACACTTTGTTAGTTTTTTAAATTATACAGCACTGCAAATCTGTTTGTGAATTTTATAAATATATATTCAAGCAAATAACAGCAATTTACATAGGTTCTGTAATTTTCCTGCTGCACTGAATGCATATGATTGAATTATTCTGAGCTCACACACACACACACACACACACACACACACACACACACACACACACACACACACACACACACACACAACACACACACACACACTTCTAGGAAGGTCACATTGTATGCTTTGTCAGGAGATGGCACTTGGCTCTGTGTGTGTGATTGCATGTCCATATGAGCATACACCCATATGTGTTTAGATATCCGGTCGGTGTACAGTACTGCATGTCCCTGTGTGCATGACTGCACACATGTCACAGTTTGCATGTGCACCGCCACATGCATCAGTCTGTGATTGCGTGTGCCGCACATGCTTACATGTCTACTTTAGGTTTTTGTGTGTGCAAGACATGAGCTTGTGTCTTGTTGCACGTCCACCAACAGGACTGTTTGTTGTCTGTGCATACGCTGGTCTGTGTTCTTCCCACTGAATCATTGATGAGCCTGTAATACGAACACTGGCCCTCCTATTTCTTCCCCTACCTTCTGTCATCAGTTAGCCTCCTCCCAGTGCTGCTTACAGGAAGACCAGTATGCTGCTCTGACAAAACCCAGGCTGCAAACCTGTCTTGGAAACTTAAAAAGCAACTGTCCAAAATGGACAAAGCACCACAGAAAAAAACAGTCACAGCAACTTTTAGGCTTTTCTAGTTATATATATACACATGAATGACCAAACTTTAATGAAAGACAATGTTACTCACTCCTTGTTTGGCAGCTCACCATGCCATAACGTACACAGATTTATTCACATTTTGTGGCACAGTCCTATTAATTTACTCTTTGGAGTTAAGTACATCATTCTTTTCCAGGCAGTGTTTGTGTGTAGACATGAAACTAAATTTAACCAATAAAACTACCCACCCAAAAACCTGGCAGGGCTGAACGATGACCAATTAGTTGATCAAGAAAAACTTATTTGAAAAATATCTTATAGACCAAATGACAAATTGATTAACCATGGAAATAATAGTTGGTAGTTTCATCCCCAAAAACTTTATTGATTTTCCACTGGTTCATACTTTTCAACAATGGCGCCAGTGGTGACATGAAGAGCTCTATGGGGGCACAGTATCATTTATACAGTATTTTAACAAACCTGAATGATAAAATGGAAACAGTGGCCATAGTCTTAGCCTGATTAGTAATTTTTAATGTAAATTACATTGGATAAATCATATAACATATGGCTGTTTTCTAAAAGAAGAATAGAATATGTTAGTGTTATTCTACAGATTAGAGCCCCTTCTGTTAATTAATTTTTTCCACTCCTCACTCAAAATTAGGTTTTCTGTTTTAGCCACTTTTCTGAGAATATACAGTATGCTGCTCTCTATTTTAATTCTTGAGGCAGCCTAAGTTAGATTTTGGGAAGGCTGATTCACATGGATATTTCAAAGGTTGTTCACAGGAAAAAAAAACAAAAACAGGAACCACCGCTGTTTTTAATACTCTTCCTAAGCTGCTTTTATTACAGTATAGAAAAACAGCGGAAAGAAGGAAACTTTGGGATGACATGACACATTTGTTGTGACTCAGATTCACCTCTTTTCACAGTGAAATGAAACATGTATTTAAGTCCACTAAGCCTCCAGCGAGGCTGACCCCAGACACAAGTCCAGCCATCCAGGGCCTCTGGCTCGAAACGAGGACCCTGTTTTGGTGGGAGTGGTCCTGCATCCTGGATTCCTTGGAGATGCCAGTGTCTTGGAGCCTCCAGAGCAACCAGTAGTTTGTTTTGATGAGTTAATTTAATTCTCTGCAGGAGTTTGGCGCCGAAGGGTCCGACTCCAGTCTGCTTTTTTTAGGCGTGGATGGCGGAAGTGAACGATGAAAGGAACGGTGAAACGATGCTGCCATGCACTGGGGAAGACCTGGTCCCACGTGCACTTAGCACACATCTGAAGTTAAAAGTGTGAATTTTTCTTAAGGGGATCAGTGCCTTGGTTGACGTGTGATGTTCACAGTTGAAATTGGTTATAGGGGTGTGATGCGTGTTGGCTTTTCAGCAGCCTAGGAAGTATTTACAAGATATTTCAGCATGTGTCCTTGTATTGGTTTTGTTAAGTATGAGGCCCAATGGCTTTTGATGCCATCTTCACTATGTTCACATGTGCTTTCAACAACACAGCCCGGGTTTACATTCCTCACCTTGTTTCTAATGTTCAAGTCCTTTTCCTGACCCGCTCCACATATTTCATGCCTTGCTGTTTATAGCTGATGAGTGTGAGTATTGTTGTGGCAACGCTTCCTCAGGTCAAGTGCCTGGCATCGGGCCCAAGTGGATTATTCTAATCTGCCTTGTTACCGACTACTTCTTTTTTCCGTCATAGTCACAGCTACGAAAGTGGCTCAGCATGGCTTAATATTGCCCACTTCACTGTCTGTGTAGACTCTCCGTGTTGGTAACAGCACATGGGGAAGTGGTCTGCCCTGTGTACCAGTTTATTAGCTCTCTAGTGTGGGCTAATGGTTATTCCAGAGAGCCCAGACACCACAGAGTGTGGATGTCTTGTCATATGTTTCTGTAAAAAGGGTGACTAAAAAAAAAAAAAAAAACGACAGATGGCCTGAAGCTAATTAATTTTTTAGTCGCCATGTTACAGAGCATGTGTGCACCATCCTGAGTAAGCGGATTTTTCATCACACAGTAAGTCTACTGTTTATTTACATTTACAATTATGGCATTTGGCAAACTCTTTAATCCAGAGCAAATTACAGAGCCACTCAACTTTCATGATTCAGACAAACAAAACCAAATCAGACCCAGTGATGACAGATATATGTACTTTGTGGCAAACAAATCATCCTAGTGATTATGTGGCCATAAGGTGCAGCTGTGAGTAAACATGACTACACTTAGTAGCTTCAAATCATTTTCTGTGGATTAGTTCACTGTTCTTGAAAACGCCTTATGTTCTTGTTTTGCATTAGAGCTGAAACCATTAAAATAAATTGATAATACTAAAAACATTAATCAGCAACTATTTTGATAATCGATCATCCATGATTTTAGTCATTTTTAAGCAAAATAACCAGAGATTCTCTGGTTCAAACTTCTTTAATATGATGATTTGCAGTTTTACTTTGTTTTATACAACTATAAACTGAATATCGCTGGGAGTTGAGTGTTGGTCATGACAGAACAAGCCATGTAAAGACATTACCTATGAAAATCCAGACACTTCTCAACATTTTCTGACATATTTTTTTTTTAGGATTGTTTTTTTTATTATGTAGATCTGTAGATTTTTATTATGTAGATCTGCAGCTACTGATGTACTCTTTTGGGTATCGAACATTGTGTGATCTAAAATTTATCTACCTGGCGTCCCACAAAAGAGTTTTGTGCCTCTGGTGTGAGTGTTTTGTGGGGTCATCTCATAGCAGGCTGACTGGGAAAACTTAAAACTGAACTGCCACCTTTTGTCTCCAGTGCCCCGACCCCTAACCTGGATGTGGCTGTCCATCTGTTGTGTGGGCCCACTCGCTGTTATTTCTTCCTTCCTATCAAGCAATGTGTCCTGGGACTCATGTGATTCAGGCATACAGTGTGTTTCCATCCATCTCAGTGTAAATATTGGACCACACACACACAGACACACTGGAGCACATCTCCAGGGACCATTGAACACGAGAAGTGTGCGCCTGTCTGTGAGTGGGCTGGGAATTGGGACTTCGTATATGTGCATCGACGCGCTGACTGTGTGTAAATCACTTTGGAGCAGAGCAGCTACAGGCATGTCTATGGCTAGACAGAACTGTTCCTGGTCCAGTATGTGTTTAGCTTTAGTGTAGTCAGTAAAATACAAAAATTAATGTCTTTAAAACATGTATACTTCTCACACAAAACACACTCGAAAATGCTAGTCAGTATGCTAGCTGCAGTAACTCTTGTCAGGAATACTCTGGTTTGTATTGATAATACAGTCTTATCTCTCTGTGTACACACAGCTGAGCTTCAGGAGATGTAATTCACGGTACATTAATTTTCTATAAAGTTGCAACAGCAGTGATTTTCCCTGTCATAAGGTCCACCGTTGGTTTTATAGTTCCACTGGATGGAAAAGGTTTATGTGAGCCAGCACACATTGTGGGTTTATTTTGAGACAGTAGATTGGAGTTTTTGTGTGATCTCGTGTGTGAATGGAAATGACTCTGATCATGTCCCAGTGGAGTCAGGAAGAACAGGCACCAGCTACAAAGAGATGGAGAGATCATAAGCTAGTTACAGTCATATGACAGCACACATCCAATAAAGCACATTAAAATCATTAGATTCAGTTAAATAAGTGAGCGATAATTGGGAAACGTGTTGGAGCCCTATTTCTGAAATCCAGTTCTCGCTGAAAAAGTGTGTGAGTAGACTCGAAAATTAACACCAGCACTTTGCCAAACACTGGCGGATTTGAGATTTTGTTTCACAGTGTGCACTGTCATCCAGTTCGTTTGGCAGGTAACCAGCAGTTCTCTGGAAAAAAATAATTCCCAGTTACCAGGAGGATCATCATTATTCATCCCCTTTTTTAATTGTGTGGTTTCCTGCTGTATGTTTTGTCAGCGATTCAGGTTCTGTGAGAGCAGCACTATTGAGATGACAGTTATGTCTCTAATAGAGCCCACCCAATATGATATAACCAGTTAATAATCAATCATAAACCTAATAATAAAATCATAAAATCATAAAATAAGAAAAGACTTGCAGCTATCTAGAGATAACTGGATGACTCTGGGGCCAATCTGCAGGTTCCAGATAGGAGCTAATTATAGGCAAAACATTTTGCCACATACTGCATACAGTAGTGATTCAGTAGTGATGTGGCCTGGCTAAGTGGAGCTTTCTGTTCCAAAATGCAGAACACGATTTTCAAATTTCAATCCTTTTTGCAAAACCACATGTTTAAAACAACGTAACATCTGTTAATTATCGTATCGAAAGTGACAAAGCTATTTAAAAAAAGATCTAAGTGCTCATTTAAGACCTCAGTTCAGTCTTTATTGCCTGTCTGAAATTTGGCTCGCAGCAAAACCCAAACAAGGCAGTGTTCAGTGACCTTTTCTGTAACTGCACCGTCTGCAGGTTGTTAATTTTTAAAAAAGAAAAAAATCTGTTTTGTGTGCCAGGGACGTTTCTTTTTGCTGTGGTATTGTGTTAAAAGAGGTATTGACTATTGTTCATCATTATAGTAGTAGTGTATCAAAGTTTAAAATTCTGGCATTGTGACAACTCTAATGCACACAAACTTGAATACATTTTGCAATAATACTTGAGATGATGGGGATGCAGTGCTTCCCGTCCTTCCTTCCTCTTTCTTCTCATGTTCTGCAGTGCTGATGCCATCTGTTCATTTTCATCGATCGGACAAGTTCGCCTTAGGATAAGAGACAGAATGGAAGAGAAAAGAGAATCTGGCGTCAGGTTTGCCGGTCCCCCCTCCACCCCACAGATCAGTTTCCGAGTCATCGAGCGTCTAATCTTCACAGTGTGCAAACCAATACCTCTCCACTGACCCGACCGTGCAACTTTACACACTGGAGACCAGACCCAGGGCGTCTGAAAATGAGCTTCTGCCCACACAAATGCTCAAATGTGCACACACAAATGCATTTCACTTGCAATACAAACTAAATCCCCACTTATGTATACACACACACAGCCTCCTACCCTCCAAAGGAAATCACAAAAATGCTTAACCATAATTTGTAGGGTCACACATGCTTTGACTTGTTATTGAGTGTTGTTAAGACTAAACTGTTTTCTAGACAAGCACCACTTACAAGGATGAGGTTTATGGTCAGACCCAGAAGTCCTCCCTTTTCCTACAACCATAAAACCTCCTGCATGATGTGCTGCATAATGCTCCAGTCTAGTCACCATTTGGAAAAACAATGAAAGACATTCCAAGAAACTGTAGGAAGCCTTTCATCTCATGCTCTTTACTTCTCTCAAGTCCATAAACGGATGACTGATGTCCAGATCCACAAGGTTTTTTTTATTCTGTCATTTTTCCTTTTTTAACCTGCCATCTGCACCAACTAGCGGGAAAAGGCTGCCTCGCCAGTCAACCACCTGCTGCCTTGGTTGGCACAATTCAGTCTCTCTCAGAGCTCATTCATAGGAATTAATTTACCTACATGTTTTTTCTGCGGAGCGAACAATTAGAGTCCTCACTTAGACAAACATCATCAGAGGTGAAGTGGTAGCAATCAGTCTCATCCACTCATTGGAAGCTGGCACATTCAGCCCTGGCTGACTAGCTGGATTACTCTTTCCAGAATGAGAAATGATAATCTGGCAGGATGTTATCATTTCATCATTTTGAGCTTAGAAGCATGTGGTCTTTGTCTATGAGCTGGCTGAATGGCTGAGGACTTACTAGCTAGCCGACTCTCCCACCAAGCAGCTGGTGTTAATCACAGGAAGTTGAGATTTCTGATTTGAGGCACTGACATGGCTCTGTACCCTGTCTCATGGGGGTTGTCTTGGACACAAACTCTTTTGTCATCAAACTGGATGCTTTTATTTTTTCTTTTGCCCTGTATGATGACTGAAGAAATTTTAAGCCAACTGAGGTTGTTTTGTAGTTGTTCCTTTTTACTGTTAAAATAACAAACTGAGCCGTACCCTCAGCCCTCATAATTGAAGGTCTTAAAAGATGGAGGTCGTGGCTGTTAAATTCTGATAAATGTTCTCTTTACACTGAAGTACTTCCCCAATTAACTACTGCTGACAATGCATCTGGTTTTCTTATGAAGACAATTTTGATGTTATGTAATAACTTATTCTGTTAAAACAAGACATTTTTCTTATAACATAACAGTGCATCGTATGATCACTGTTATGCGTGGTATCACCGGTTGAATACAGACATTTGTATTTCGGTGTATTGAACATTGTTATTACGGAAAAGTGCTATTGTGCTTTGGCTTGACAAAAATCACTCTTATGTTTGCAGTTATGCCTCTCAAGAGACCTTTTCACTGCTGCTCCACTGGTGTTTGACTGTTGCGGCAATCACCTCTTTTCCTTGAGAGCTCCTTCTTGGAGACCATGAGGTTAAGCATGAGGATATGCATTTTCTCTTCCACTGAGCCGAAAGACTTCCACTGCTTTCCAAACAGGACACAGGTTAAGTGGGCCGGAGTTCCTCTTGGAGTGGGAATTTGACAAAGAAAACTAATGAGATAGATCAGCTAAGCATGCTCGCTCCTACTATGTCTGGTTTACTGTGAACTTGACATTTAACTTACTTTTTTAAAGTTGGCATCTTGATGGGGTCTATGGGGATGCAGCTTTTTGTTTTAAAAGGTTTAAATTTGTTTACAAGAAAACTGGCTGATAAATTTCTCTTATTATTGTTGTTTTTTTAGGGGAATGATATTAAAATATGTCCTATCTCAATGCTGTCCATAAATCACTGTTGAAGAAGACAAATTTCAAGGAATTTACAAAAATATAGCACACATCTGCAGACAAGAATAGAAGAGACACATTTGCACTGGCAACAGAATCTAAAAACAGTCAAAACCAAAATAAGAGTGCAGATTAATGAAGGGGTGAGGGAGCTGAAAATAGAACAATGGAGGAAATGAAATCCTCATGGATCTTGGGATGTTGTAGATTAATGATAGAGCTGAAGAAAATATCATGCTTTGACTTAATTAGTCAAAATCTGTCTGTATGCAGCAAGATGATTCTTGACCAAACCCGTGATGAGATATGTGTGTGTGTTTTATGTGAGACTCATGGCTGTGTGTGTGTGTGTGTGAAATGTTGTATATGGTGGAGTGAAAGAATCTCTTCGTTGTTTGTTTGAGTATGGGCACTTCCTGTACATTTTGCAGTGGTATTACTTTGTTTACAGGGAAATCCCTTTTGTTTTGCCTCCTCGGTGTGCAGTAATATAGCCACATTTTATGCAGTCAGGCTTGGGTTAGCATCTGAAACAGAAACAAAAACCTGACCTGGGTGTCACAGGAAGTAAAGGTAGGTGGGAGCAGGAATCTCACTGACATTATCATAAACCACTATCTTTTAAATTCTACTGGAAACACCCACTCTCTCTCTGTCAAGCAGCTAAGTAATATTGTTTCTAACAGTCAGAGGGTAATGTTTCTACAAAATAAACTAAGCCTAATGATTTTCATGATTGATCTGTTGATCACTTTTTGGATTAATTGTTAATATATAACATATCATTAAATAATGGAAAATTCATATCAAAATATCCTCAGAGCCCAGGGTGGCAACTTTTATACTTCTTGTCAAATGAGCAGTCAAAAATCCAAAGGCATTCAACGTACAATCATATTAAACCAGGAAAAGGAATAAAGTCTCTCAATTGAGAAGCTGGAATAATGAATGTTGGTATTTTTGCTTGATTAATGACTTAAATGACTGCTTGATGATTGATAGAGAGTAGATAATTTTTTTGTATGTCGACTAATTTGTTATTTGAAAAATCTCTTCAGCAATTGGAATTGTAACTGAAACCGTATTTTCACTGAAGTGTTGACCTGAGCCTTCTAGGTGAATGATGTCTTTTCATCACTCCCAGCTGTTCCATTAAAACTGTAATATGTAGGGCCTGGTCTTGTTATGACACTGGAATGTCTTATTTCAACACGATACCTTGAAAATATCGACATTTGATGCCATTTTCAATACCACCATGTGAAAAATTGAGTCAACATTGAATTTATGTATTGTGCTTTAAAAGTAGACTGAATTAGCTATTAGCACTTCCAGTTAGCAATATAACCATGCATGTGCAGACAGCTGTCACTGCATTATTTTGATACTGAAGAAAATGTCATCTTTTTCAGGCAAGTTCTGGAATTATGAGGAGCTATGCTTTCTAAGCGGATCTATATGTTTGTTTGCAATGGACATTGTAGACTGAATTTAAGAATCTGTGTTTCATGTCTGTGTATTTAGATTTGACTGCACAACTCAGAAGTTTTACAGAAATTGCAGCAATCAGTAGTTTTGAAATACCTTAATTGTCTCGGTGACCTGTGTGTTATAACTGCCGCTGCTGCAGCAACTGTTGATCATGTTGGTGACTGACCCAAACTACAAAAACTAACTTTCTGGTCGCACCTGTTCCTTTCTCCTCACGCAATATCTTTGTTTCACCCTCTGTGCCTCCCCACCAATTCTCCCACACACCCCTGGGGAAACACGCCTTATAGTTTGAAAACCTCTGTGTTAGATTATCTCACAGGTGGCATTCTGCTGTGCCAGTTGAATGTCAGTAATCCACTTTAAGTCCTGCTCTGCCCAGTTTGACAGCAGACATTACTCAGTGTTCTTTGTAAAGGTTCTGTCTCTGTGGTTGCAGACTTGGCTTTGGCATTTGTGTAACTTTATCTGACCCGGACTGTTATGTAAAACTGAGCACCTCTCTGTAAAGTGAGCTGTGGGCATGAGACAGGAAAATGACATTCACGCTACAGCGGTGCAATATAAATGTGTTGGATTTATGTACACATAACACCAAGAAGTTAAAACCCCTCTCGTCTCATCTACCATCTATTTGTGACAAAGGGAACGAACCGTTTGTCACAAGGGATAGAAAGATGAAAAGACTGAAGAGGAGGGAAAGGCGGAGAAAGACTTTCTGTTTTTGGAAAATTGTTGCTGTAAGCTTATGAAGAAAACGTGTCTCTGCTGCTCAGCATGGAACAGCTGGGGAGCTCAAAGCCTTTTGCTTGCAATCCACTCATAGGGAACATGAAAGGTGTGAAACGCCTAAAAGCCTCAGAGTGCTTGAGGATGTGGTGAGAGCCAGTAATACTGGGATGATTAGGTATCTGATGACCTTCTTGATGAAGGGCTTTGACAAAGATCACAGCAGCCACAAGTAAGAAGATGAGCTCATTTTTCTCCCTTAGACACTTACTGTACACAGATAACACACCAACTCACTGTCCTCCACTTTCAGCCTACATTGTGTTAATACCTAGTTTTAGCTGAGTGACCAGAACATTGGTAGCTCTTTGAGTGTCCCAACAAAATAGAAAAAGTGAATACACAATCAGCATGTTTCTAAACATGTTCTTGAGACAGCTGGTTCTGAGTATGGCATCCCTTTCAGAAAAAGAAGTATAAGAAAATCCAAGCAAGATGGACGTTTTCAACAAGTTATTTGTTAAGATCTTGAAACTAGAATACACAGGAAGGATCAGATATAAAATGAAATCAGATAAAAAAAACTGTACCCTATTGTAGAATTATTGGGATTGGTAAAGGACAAGTGGTTATAGTTAATGGATGAATATATATAATTTTGCTTTTGAAAATGTCTAGTCCAGCTTGTTGTGTTTTCACATAGCAGCAGGTGTGCTTCATATTAAAAAGCTCCACGTGTCCAGAAAGCCAGAAACATGTCATCCTCCCAGCGTCTATGCCAGGCATCTGTTATTATTTATTGATCTGATGACCCACTTTACCAGGATATCATTACCACTTTACAGTAATGAAGATGTTACACTCTGCAGGAGGTCCTGGTTTTATTTTCTGTCTTGACAGAAAATAAATCAGCAACTATATTGGTAAATGATAACTTGTTTCAGCCGTTTTTCAAGCAAAAAAAAAGAAAAGAAAAAAAGACAGATATTCCCATATTTTCAAATGTTTCATATATAATAGTAAACTGGATATCTTTGGGAAATTATAATTGGCATTTGATTTTCCCCTATTTTCATAAATAACAATAGGTTAATTGCTAACAGTCCTACCCATAACACCCATCCCTTTTTACACTTATCTTAATTGCAGTTTGTTAGTTATTTTGTGTTAGGAAAAATTTAAATCCACTGCAATTGGTTAAGAAACTTTCTCAGTTTATTACTGATGCCTCTGTATGAGCTACATAAGCAAGTGAGACTATCTGCGAGATTGGCCATCTATATCGTATTCTTAATGCCTACTACCAACATAAAAAAGGCAAAGTTACAATTGGCAGTATGTTAGCAAGTTAAAGGGAAGCAGGAGGAGATTGTTATTTAGTTCATTTTATTTTTGTCCTTATATTTGGAGGTTATGGCAGTGGAAACACTGCTGCATTTGTCCACAGGAGCCTCCAAAATCAGCAAAATATGAAAGTTCCTCATAGTAGCTTTAAATGTTTGTCATTGAGGATTTGAATTTCAGTAATGCTATTTAATTTAAAGCTTTGCAAGCACAAAAACTGTGAAAACTTCATCTTTAAGTTATCATGTATCAATACCAAATAATAGCTGTCTTTGTTATGTAGGTGTCAGGTATGGAAAATGTTGTCACATGAGCCAGTAGTGTAGCTTAAGCCTTAAGGCCTTAGTGCCCATGGCTTTTGGCTGGTAATGTATCAAGACCTACATTTTACCTTAGTCATGCAGTAGACTTAGCAGATTAGTTAACAGCGTATACTATTTCCCTATTTGAATTCCTCTTTGTCGGTGACCCTATTTGAGTATCTTCTGACCCATTTCTCAGTTTCTCACCTACCCACACTGCCTGTGGTTAACTTGTTTATTTCGACAGAGCCATGCCTTGTGATCCTGAAAGTGTGTCACTCTTTGACTTTCGATACCACCCAGCCATTTCAAACATTACCCAGATTTTAACTCAATATGAAAGCACTGCAGAGAACTGTTAAGTGTAGGTGTGAAATTGTTGATTGATGCGGGCTCTGTTTCCCTGTCCACACTTACATGTTGCCCTTTGGCATACATGTATACTTAATGGGACAGTTTGACATGTTGCGCCGTAGCTGAGCTGGCGATGCATTCAAAAGGAGAAGTGCAGCCGTTACCCTCCTACCCTGTTACCATGAGCACATGCTGTGTGTGTGTATGTTTGCCTCTTCCTGTGTGCTCGTACATTTGTTTGTCATGTGTTGCGCTCCGTTGGCTGCCAGTGGGAATGGCAGGTGTCGTCCGTGCCTCCTTGCAGTTAAGTTTTATGAGGGCTTTTGTAAGTGTGAGGTTGCTGTTCCTGCTGTCAGCAGCACGCTGTTACAATCCCTGACCTCAGCCAGCAAAGTCAGTCTCACTGAGCTCTAGATCTATTGTTGTAGGACTGTGTGTCTCGGTAGCTAAGCAGCAGTTGGCATGCAGCCACACCGAGCTCTGTGTCATGCAGAGTTGCAGAGGCAGAGAGCTTAGTCAGACACACACACACACACTCACACACACACATGCAAGCACACTTAAAAAAAATATGCACGCCCATACATATATCACATGCATACAGTTATGAGCAACATTTTTAATGATCAATGATTTGCATGTTTTTCCACAATAAAGTCCTCATTTAAACAACTGGCGTGGGTTGTTCAAGAGCATAACCCAAGTGAATGAAGTAGAGAAATCAAAGGTTGAATAAAAGAAAATAAAGCAGTCACTCAAAATGTTTCCTGCCTTCGCTCCACCAGTCATTCTTCTTAATAAAATGTGAATTAGTTGAGCAGACAGCATTAGTTTGATGGAAATCCCAGTCCTCTGATGTTTAAGTCTGATGTTGAGCATTTCCGTGCACCACCCCAAACTCTTCACTATACTTTTGGCTGCTTTGCATACACCAGAGGTTTTCAAAGTAGCAGGCGGGCCTCCCCACATGGGCTCCAAACAGTTTCAGGGGAGGCTCAGTGAATGGAGATGAAATACGTTACATTATTCATTAAATTAGTTATTTAAAAAAAAGATCACACAATGTCCTAAATATGTGAAGAGATTGTTACATGCGGTAGTTTAGGGGAATTTTTCCCACTTTCCCAAAGTCAGAAACTCATACAGTAAATGCCTGGAGACAAATCTTTTTTATGAATTTTGTGTAGTCTGAAGTTATATCTAACACTATATTAGGCTGACTTTGCACTATCTTGCGTTTATGGAATCAAATAGCATGATCATGATCCCATAGACATGGCCCACATTCTCAGACTTAAAAAAAAAACCTGTGGCAACACGATGCTGCACCGAAAACTTGTCCAGTATGAACATTATTTCCAGTGAAGCTGGGCTGGGTTAGTTCATGTCCTTGAGCGACAAAGGAGAAAGCAAAAAGTTTGCAATAGTTGAGTAACGGACACTTGAACTCTGGCAAGGCTGCTGCTGTTTTTTGATTACAGTAGAGTTAAGACAGAAAGATAATTCAGCACTCTGGACATGTGTTCAATAATAGGGCCCACTGCTCTGAGACATATTTTTCTTTTGGTCCAGTGTCTGAATCCATAGGTACAAATCAATTCCTGGCAAGTCAACCAACAGCTTCCTCGACACGACTGACTGTGTACATGTGAATGTGTGTGTACAGAGAGGATTTTACATGCATGCAGTTTTGTTTTGCTGTTGCTGCGTGTGTGCAAGTATGTGGGATTAACTCCTGCTGTCAGTGGAGCACGTGGGGCTCGGGCTTACATCTAGTTTTGGACTTTGAACACACCCTTCTTCACCTCTTCCTGAGCACTCTCCCAGGTCCTCCATTTTAATTTTCTTGCCTCCATCCAGAATAAAACACCCTCCACCCCTGACCTCACTCTCCTCCGTGAAAAGATTCTCAACCATTCGTGTTGAACCCTGATGTGATTTTTTGTCTGTGCCACCACTGTTTCACCTCCACACTCTCTTCTCGCTCTCAGTATGTGATGAAGCTGTTTATAGCTCACAGCTATACTGATATTGTGGTGTGATACACTGAATATAGATCTATTGTTAACACAGAGTTAACACTTTGAGAGCGAGATATTGGGATGTGAGTTATAACTCAAAGTGTTACCTATTCAAGTGTGAGGCTGTGAAACAGTTGGTATGATTGTTACAATGCTTGAGCAGATAGGTTTTCAAATTGCAGGTAGGACATTCTAACACTTCAAAACGGGCCAGTCAACCTATATGTAAATAAGCTGTTTGGTATCTGAGCGTGTAATATTTCACCTGTAATTAAAGAAAAACCTAAAGAGTTTTTGTTATTGTTGGTTTAGTATAATTTTACCAGTAATTAGCCAAATAGGTTTTTCATCTTTGAGGATGTTTTTCATCATGTTTTCCAGCATCATTCACTGTGGTTGGTGAGTGTTCATATATTTACATAGAAATTGTTCGACAAACTTTGAAGGACACTCCACTCAAAAATGTTTTGTTTTGTTGTTTTAGTGATGTGCTCAGATATTGGAATATAAAACTTAAGAGTTATTCACTGTGATACACCAAAAGTCTGCTGTCTTCATTGTGTAGTGTTTTGTGTCATTGTAAGCTTTTTCTTCATCAGATAATTTGTAGGTCAAGACTTTGTAGCTGCACGAGACCAAAGCTGAAAACTCCACCATCAACTAGTGTATCAAAACTTATCAACCCATAAGCTAGGCTGTGATGATGTAAACACCCCGTAGCTTCCTGTTTCTGAGTGGGAACTTTTGTGTGTATGCACCTACAGTGTCGTGCAAAGTGATGCCCTCCTTACAGGACTCCACTGAGCATGTGGGCTGGAGGTGTGATTGACAGACTGGTCAGAGAGATTGGCACCAAGTGTTGTAGGAGTGAAGGCAACACATTGTACTGGCATTAGACAATATTGTGTTTATTTCTACAGAGCATTGCACTGTGGAGACTGTTTTGTGCAGATTAGATAATAGAAATCATGAAAGCAATATAGTATAGTTGTTACAGTTACATTTTGGGAAATATATTTATTAATTTTGTGGAGGAGAGCTGGCTGAGAAGATCAATACCACTGTCTTGAAACCATATCTTCACTAAGAGGTGTAGTAATGTGGTAGTTTTTATCTGTTTTTTTTTTCCTCTGACAAACACCATTTCCCTAAGACCTTTATGGGCTAAACGTTACGGCTTGACAAAAGAGGTGAGGCCATTGGCGAGTTTGAGGGGCAGAGGCTAGCTCAGACATGTCTGTAATAACAGCAGGACAAACAAGAGCAGTTATAGCTGTCAGGAGTTTGGCTCCATTACATATGCCAGCAGCCGGTTAGCTTAGCTTTCCTTATGAAATGATAACTTTGTTTGTTTTTATAATTCGTCTTTGTTTAAATTAAACAAACAAGATACAAGTATGTAATGAAAATTACTTAGCTTTAGACCACTTATTGGTGATCTTGCTCTGGGGCAGATTTTGTAACCACTGGACAGAGTCAGGCTAGCCCTTTTCCCTCTGTTTTCCCTCTGTCTCCATGCTAAGCTAAATCTGTCATGGGTTCTACAATGATTTGAGTTTGTTAGGAGGAGTTTTCCAAGTTGTTGCTAGACACTCAGAACACATCTGGTAAAGTTTTGAAATGCTCAATGAGCACAGACATCTCAATACATGTTAGGTTGTGTTCACATGGCACACGTGGCATCAGTAAAATTCAGCGTTGAAGTGGATGATTTTAGATGATTTTGATGATACACTCACTTATAAGTTCAGCAGGTTTTGAAGAACTATGTTCCAACTATGTCATATTTTCACAAACTACATGAATCGATCGCTCAACTCATGTGTCTTAAACCATACATTGAAATATAGGGTATTTGTCCATTTTGATGCCTCACAAATGCTCATACCAACATTGACTTTGTCCATATTGAATAACGCTTTTGTCTGACATTATGTCTGAAATGAATACTTGGAAGGCCTCTATATGAACTTCTCCCACTTGGCCTGATGGGACTATATCAGTCTTCCTGATCTGCAGTGCTCAGTGAGAGTGTTTAGGAACAAAGCCCCCATCCCCACTCATCGTCAGAACACTTAACTTCCTATGCTTTATTCATGTGTGGGTTTGCATTCTCTTAGCAGGAAGGCACTCTGGGAATTGCAGGGAGAAATATTCAGCGTCATATGAGGAGGACTGCCTGGAAGCAAAGTGATGATGTTATTGTTTCTATTCTGCTCTTGTTTTGAAAGATAACTTAGCATATATGTATTCTGTTTTTTTTTGTCATGTTAGTGGGAAAAAGTGGAGGACATACAAGAAAGGTCATGAGTGAATGTAAACCCATGATGTTGAGACCTTCCTTAGCTTGTTGTGACAGGAAGTCCATCCTCTCCCTTTTCTCATGCCTTCTTTGCTCACACATGCTTTCTTGCTGTGATTTCCTGTGTATATAGAAAGATGTGCGTGCATGTATGTGTGTGTTTGAGTCATTCTCTGAACTCAGCATTTACAGACACCCACCTCACTCAGCAAGAAGAATAAGTCACATGTACTCCCAACCTTAGTCATGTCCTTGGTGTTTCGATGAAGGCGTTTTTATTTGAAATTTGCAATAAATTCTTCAGAGGTTGAACTGTGTAGGCGCGTATCTTGCATTTGCACCTATTGAGCAATTTAACATTGTTAAAATTAATGATGCAAACTCCACAGTTGTAGTTACTAGTAAAGTGACAAAAATCTGATCCCTCACTGGCTTCCCACCCATGTACAAGCACAACAGTTAAATTTAAACAGTTGGAAACAATTCCTGTCCTGAACTGCCGCTTAGAACAAAACAAGAACAACCAGTATGTTGCCAGATGATGTTGCATTGCATTGTGGAAAAAATTGAGGCAGGTTCAACTTTTTTGCTTGACAACCCTGTGTTTTTTATTGTTTTTGTTGTGTTTTTTGCTGGAGCCCTCTGCATTGGCATGCTGAGCAAACCAACTTGCCCCTTTTTTCATGCAGAGCTGTCTGTCTGAACATGGCCTTCATCATAACATGTGTGCTGCCAGGACTAAAACTGGGTTATTTCACACAGGCCTGATGTTAAATCACATCTAGTATTCAGTGGAAGGTTTTCAGATGGAAGAAAATTTTGCAAAAGCTGAGAAACTGTGAGCGCTATCCACATACAATTAACCATCACCTGAAGCATCTCAAAATTTAAATCTAGAAAACACTTTTAATATAGAAATTGCATTTGAATCCTGCCTCTTCAAACTTGAGTCAACACAGTAATTGGTGTTAATGCTTTTTTTGTCACTCTGCAGGGCAGGACAAGTGGCGCTGCGAGACGAACACATGAAGCATGAGAGGGTGGAGCTGAGGCTCAGCTGACCCTTCCCCTTCCTTCTCCTCCTTTCCCCCGTGCTCCATTTGATCGGCACCACCCCCCTCCCTTCCCCTCCTTTCCCCTTCCTGTCTCCCCCGCCCTGTTGGATCTCACCCATCTCGCCTCCCCTCCTCCTCCAAGCCTCAATCAGCCGTGCCCAATGTACTCCCCGGAGCAGGAAAACATCTCCACCACGTCCTCCACCAAAGTGCCAGTGAAGTATGGAGAGCTCATTGTGCTGGGGTAAGCAACAAATTACATATGTTCATCTATACGTTTTAGAATCTATCTCTGTGAATGTATCCTTACTTTAATGTTATTTAATGCAGAGTGACTTGCGTCAATCAAAAAAGTGTATATGTATGGATTTGAAAAAATTACAACTGTACTTCCATCATAATGTTTCTGTGACACTAAAATTGGGTACTGTTCACATTTGAACCAATATGGTACCGATACTGGTACCTGGATTTTGGCCAACAGTACTTTTTTTTCGGTACCTTAGTCTAAACTTCTTAATTGTAACATTGTTATTTACTTAGAATATTTTATTATTTATATAGAGCATTTTACACACCACACAAAATAAAATTCCTCCCTCTCCTGTCTCTACAACCTGCAGCCTATCCGTCTGTCACCATGGCAATGCTGTTTGTGTTGTTGAGGAAAGATGCGATATCCTTCCTGTTATGTTGTTGTGGCTGTGCTTCGCAAATATTGGTTTCATTTTCAGGTTTTGGACATACTAATAACTCTCAAACATTGTTGTACTGTAGTAAATATGACGTTGGTGCAGAGTTTCAGATGTAGTTAGTGGCTCAGTTTTGACTTATGCAAACAAAAACAGCCCATATCTCCAACAACTTATCAAAGAAGCTCATTAATCACTTGAAGATGGTGATGAAGTTGTCAATGCCTCACTTAAAATTTTGTCCATGGACAGTTAAGGTACACTGTTCAGACGCTGGCTGCAGGCATGCTAACGTTAGCTGCTGCAGGGGACATTGCTTTCAAGCTATGAAAACGGTGCACTCTTCAGCTTTTAGTTATATTATTTTAGTTGTATTTTATGTTTGTTAGATGTGTTGCCCTCACCAGCTTTGCATTTCACATTACTTATACTGCAGGGAGGGTTGTCTATGTTGAGATTTGAGAAGTTTAACAACACTTTTGACCACTTTCAGCTTGCTATTTCCCTGACTGACTCACTCACACACAAAAGGGCTAAACCTGTCCCACTACATTTTCACCAAGTACTGAGAGAAGTTAAGGCCAGTTCAACTTTGATATGTAGCACGTCATGTCAGACGTCAGTTTCTGGCTTTATGTCACCGTCATATTGAAAATCTATTTAAATTATATTGAAAATGTCTTTTGAAAATGTCTTTTGGCCTGATGCTTTGTCGCCAGTCGTCTGAACATACTGTTAAACTAAGTTCCAGCTCATTGTTTAGTAGTCTGGACCACAACTTCATTGTTTTGGTTCACTCTCACTGCTCTCACAGTGTTCTCAGACGCAGCAAACAGCTGTTTTTTGGGTGAAAATCTCTAAAAACTCTCAGTACACTACCTGATCAGCACCAAGCAGTAGAGACGCTTTAGCGTATAGCTGTTGAGTGTCGTGGAGCATCTAGCAGCTAAAGAGTCACATATTTCCCTGTCAGGAGTTGGTGGAGACCAAAAACGGAGCTAAAAAAGAGTGAATATTGGTCTTATTCATCATATGGCCAGAAACACGACTCCAAATACATGATAATGTTGATAAAGGTAACCACTGGATATGTAAATAAGTGACTCACCATATCAGTCTAAGAGATGATGATATGTCAGTGTTTTGCTCCCATCTTATTTTCATTCTATTATGTCTAAGTTTATTGATATGTCAGGTTTCTTTTCTTATGTGCTGTATGTTGTGTAGCTTGAACCTGATCTGTGTGTATTGGCCATGATTGACTGTATTAGTCATAGCTGGATCTATGAGTCATGGCTGATAATGGTTGGATGTGTTGGTCTCAGTTTCTGGCTGTTTTAGCTCAGTCCAATCAGTGTTCCCAACACTCCCAGTGTTTGAGTGCTAGTTTGGAACCACAAGAATTCACTCTACACATGGAGCTGAAAATGTGACCTACCCATGTGTATTGCCCAGGTTGAGCTCTTGTGGCGTATATACGGAAGACTGTACTCAAACATCTGTTTTAAAAACTAAATTAGGCCCCCTGGTCATAATTTTGAGAGTGTGCAATGTTTGCTTCTTATTCTACTTGTATGAATCAATGCACATTCCATTTGCCGGTTTAAGGGGTAACATGCAAAGAAGATTTCTAGCAAGTCAACATGGGTGTAAACAATTTATGGTTTTAAGTATTATATATATTATATGTATTTGGCACATTTGTTCGACCTCAAGGATGCACACGATGTGTTTTGTTGAGAAACATTAAATGCAAACATAATTTGTTTACAAGAAAACTCCTCAGGGCTCCTTTAAGGCACCAGCATACTCACAGTAAATCCTAAATAAGTGCGATAAAGATGCACAGTCTGAACATGGTGCGACACACAATTTTGTGTATATTTGATGTGACTGTGTATTGTTCCTTCGTTTACGCTATACGCCAATGATATCGCATTATAATTGAAGAGATAATTATAACTTACTGTAAAAACCATGGAAGTGGTGGTGACAAGAAGAAAAAGGGCTATTGTTGTGGTGAAAGACCAAGTCTCCCAAGAGAATATATAGTAAGGATTTAGAAACACTTTGATTGGTCCATTAACTTGCGGATATCTAATGCTTTTCCAGAAAACAACATAAACAATTGTTGATATTTTTGTCCAACTGCAGGGGATCATGCACAGAGAGTACGCACAGATAGGATTGTTCAGCCAGAGTTAGAATTCAGTGTTTTTGGAAAATGAGATGAGCCACATTACATGATATATTACAAGATGAGATCAATTTGGTCAGGAGCAGCGCCGGATACTTATCATAAACACCTTGGCTGTCTCCCCCTCCAGAGATTTGTTTTGACTCAAGTCCACATACTCAGCTGTAGGAAAAACCCTCCACCCCACCCTGCATCTTCAGCATAGAAGACATTTAACCACACACACACACACACACACACACACACACACACAGACACCTTCTCCAATAACAACTAACAGTGAAGGACTTCCTTTATCTGTCTGTCTCCTGTTTATTCCCCAAAGGGCTATTCCACTCCACTCCCCATCCCAGCCCACTCCACAGAGGAATGCAGATGTCGGAAAGACTCCTTACACGCACAGAGAACACAGACACACACACACACACACACACATAGACACACACATTTTTCATGTCTCACTCAGACACACACAGTTGGTTGCACAGCTGACTCACAGTTTGTTGTTCTGAGTTGTGCTGGAGCGGGTATTGTCAGGGAGATGACCGTGGAAATTTTCCCTAGTGGAAAAAGGCAGTGAGCAGTAAACGCAGTTCCATGCCTTTACAAGGGAGAACCCCAGTTTTCCGCTTTGCTCGTCTTTTTCCGCTCCTGGTTTTTGATTCTAGGTCAGGCCACCCTTTTTAAAAGGTCAATAGAGGCACTTTTTGCTCAATGGGATGAATAGACACACACTGCGCTGCTGCAAGGCTGCTCTAGGTGTAGGGAACATTTCGATTTGCATTACAGTACGTTTTGTGTGTGGCCTCTAACCCTGACATTAGTACCATGCTCTGTCCTCTGACCTACTCCAAGGAAGTGGATTAATCACTGTGACACTCTGGGGCAGGGAAACCTATTTACTATCAATGACCTGTGATTTATGCAATATAAAAGCCACATAATACCATGACAACAACATTATAGCATGCTCCTAAAGTTTACTTGGTAAAAACCTGTTCACTTCCCTCCAGGTGAAGCAAATTTTTACGATGACATTGACTTAAAAGTGCCATGTGGTGTTTTCTAGAAAACAAACAAAAGTTGTTTTCAGTGTTACTCGTGGAATTGCATTGTGTTTATCCTTGACAACTGTGTTTAGTACATTTCCCTCCTTGTTAAAGATTTGCAAAGCAATTTTGTCTAATATTTTAAATCTTGCATCACTTGCATGCACGTTTGTTAGCTTGCAGTCTTCTTCTCCTTCCTTGTCTTCGTTGGTGTATTGATGCACTTGTCACAAGTGTTTGTGTTCTCCTGCACATGCACAGTACAAACAAAAGAGAAATGCTCATAAAAAACATTGCACTACTAGTGGTCAGAAATGCCACAGCATACATTTAAGTTGTGGCATGACTACAGTCAAGAAAAACACCAAAGGTCTCAGAACCAAAATAAAACAACTGCAGGACAAACACAGAAACGTGACTGTATTGAACTGACACGTGTAACACAGGCCTCGTGAACTTGTACCTTTAGGCCGTCTTGTCTCACATCACATTTTCTGTGACCCTGATAATCAGGCTGATTTGCTTATCACTTCAGTTGCTGATGTATAGATATGGACAATGATTGAGAAGTGTGAACACAGACTAATGCTGGGAAAGACTACCAGCTAACCTGCAAATCAGTGTAGTAGCAGGCAAATCAACTATATTGATGATGTTAGCAACAACTCTTTACTTTTGTAATTGAAATCTGCTTTCTGTGTGTAGTGATTATACTGATTTGGTTGGTTTCAGTTTACTAGGTGAATGGCAACTGTGCTAAATGACTTGTCAACCAGTACAGAACACGATTGTGCTAACTTAATGGTTCAGCTGTGGTTAACTCCACCCATCTGGTTCTCCCAGCAGGCCGAAACAAGTGGTAGGATTAAATCAAGACTCCTGTGTGACCAAGAACAAACTCACACACGCAAATACTAATGGAGAACCCCGTCAACACATAGCACAGTGTTGTGTCTGACCTCCTCCCTAACCCCTGTCCAACATTACCATGTTTGAAGCTCAGTGATGCTAATGGCCTAATCCGGAGGAATGCTGCAGCGTCTCTGGGGACGATCTGTTTACAGGCAGACTGGACATCCATGTGGCTTTTGAAACAACTGTGACGTCATTGGATAAATCGCAGTCCCTCTAAATCCATCTCTGTCTTAATATGTCTGCATTAACATAACAATTGCATGTCCACGTGCATGTTTATGGATTTTTTTTTGTGTGTGTGGGTTGAATCTTCACATATCCCATGAAGCTCAAGTGCAGCACAGTGCAGCTGTGTTGCATTAGTAGAATATTATTAAAGGGACAGTTCACCCCCAAATCAAAAGTATATTTTCCTCTGGTCTGCAACTTGTCTTGTCATCCCCAAAGCACCAAAAAATACATCTGAGGAGCTCAACAGCAGTGTCTGCTTAAATAGATAATGACCTGGTTACCCTGTTGTAAGCAGTTCAGTGTAGGAACTATTTTCTTTCTGCGGTGTAAAATTGCTCACAACAAGGTCTGTGGATTATCTGGGTCATAGTTTCTGGAAAGAGACATCTACAGCATTTTTCAAAGAGCATATCACACAAAAGCAAAGTAGAAGAATAAATAACATTACAGGTAAAAGGAAAAATATGTCATTTTTATTTTCAGGTGAACTATCCCTTTTAAGAGGTTTTAAAACGGTATACATCATGGAGAGGTCATTGAAAGAAATAATCTCTCATTTCCCCACCGTGTCTATTTAGTTGGGCACTCAGACAATTTTTAACATCTATTATGTTAATATATACTTTTTAACTTTTATGTTTTTAAGCATTGTATGTTTAAAATAATAAACTTTTACATAGTTGGCAGCCTCGGCCTGTAGTCTAATAACCTTGTAATGCTAACACATGTAAACAGAGATGCAGAGAGTGACTCAGCCACAGGCAGTAATTACCCACGCAACCTGTCTTTATGTTTTTATATGTTTACTGTATAAATGGTAGCTTGTTGCTGCACACTGAGCTTTAGTTTATGAGTGTTTGGAGGGAACACACTCTTACACACGCACTTGTTGCTTATTGTGGGAATTGAAGACTATAGTTTGTGTCTGCACACACATGGACTAACTTTTTCCCAACTTCTTCCTGCCTCACTGTATGAACAACCTGTGTATGCACACACACATTAACACACACTAACTTGTTGCTAAACTTTGGCCTCTCTACCATTGTTTTGACAATGTTTGGATACATGTATGTACATTCACACATTATTGCTACCCTTGGGAACCTGGGTTTGAACTGCCAGCAGACTGCCCTGCCCTCACTCCGGATATGGGATAAACTTCACCATGGTTACGCTCTTGCCATGGTTACTCTTCCCAAACGTTGCTGTGACTCTGTTCTCTCACCATGGTTACTCATAAACCCTCCCAGCACCGTTTGATCCCAACAGATCTGCTCTCACAGAAAAACATTTCGCTGCAGGCTGGGCGTCCTTACAACCTGTCTGTGCCGTCTCTACTGGACTCAGTACAATGGGTGGTTTCATTTCAGGAGTCTGATTGGTCAAAGACACGTTCCAGCTGTGCTGAGGTCCTACACAGCATGGCTAGTTCTGTGGTACCGCATTTTCTCTAATGTTTACTACTTTAAAAAAAACTTTTCAGACATTACACATACGTGTGAAGCCCTGGATTAAAACAATGAACCTTTGATTTTTACTTCCTTGATACTGTTGCTGTGTTTGTAAAGTTTATCACTGAAAAGTCACACAAGACTCATTTAAAAAGAACAAGACCTTAAAGCTGGATGATTAAACTTAGAATTTCTTGCTTTTTAAAAAATAGCATATTCATAAAACAAACATTAGCTGAAAACTGCAAAATTAATAGCTAAGCAAAAGCACTAGGAAGCAGTTTAATCCCTGATCATGTCTGTGCTGTGTTTTTCTGAGTTATCGCGTTGCATTTATTGCAGTTGAGTATAGTTGCAGACAGTATATCAGGGGAACCAGAGGAGTCCATAACTTACGTGGCTTCTGGATGTCATAACAATGTTAAAGTAGTGAGCGGTGTTTATGCATGTGGTAATGTTTATAAAGCTGTGGTTCTGTTAGCAGGAGTATCACTTCACACTGGCGCTGGCTTATCTGAAACATGTGTGTGCTGTGCTATAAAGTAAAAAAAACTTGTAGGACGTCCACTTGGTGTACTTCATATACATACTAAGGTTGCTAAAAGTATTGAAATATTAATAATACCACATGTTTAAAAACAATACTACAATCTGATATTAGTGAAAAGTACCTAAGCTATAAATAAATAATTTCAGTGCTCATTCAAGACCTCAGTTCAGTCTTAATTATCCTGCTGAAATTTGGTTTGCTGCAAAATTAGTGTTCAGTGACTTTTTCTGTATCAGCACTGTGTGCATGTTGTTAATAAAAAAAATCTTTATTGTGTGCCTTGGAGATTTTTTTTTTCTTTTTGAGTATCATTTTTTTCCATAGTAGTATTGTATCAAAAAAAAAAATCTGATACTCTTACGACTTTAATACATACTGTACATTCACACATAAAAAACCTATGAATTTAAAACAGTGGCTGCTGTGGCAAAAGTGCACTTTATTTCTGAGCCCCTTTTCTTCCATGTTACCCCTAAACACTATAACGGATCAGCTGCAGACGGATCAGTTTAAGTGAGGTCCCAAAAACACACAAACACACTGCCGATAAACTGAATGGGAGATGGAGATGAATGTTTTCTGAATGTTTTCCTATTTTGGGATATTAAGCAAAACACACACATACCCACTCGGGCACACACACACTCACAGAGACACAACATCACAGTCACAGTGTTGTTGGGAGTCACAGAGACTCCATTCTGTTGCAGGGAACGCCTCTGTTTATTCTTCTTTCCTCAGCCATGTATCAGGAAAAATGAGTCTCTTTGTGTGTTTATTTTCTCAGCCTTTCTGGGGAGATGTTTGGAGGGCTTTGTTTTTTTATGAGACCTGATGTGCTTTTGTAAAAAAAAAAATAAAATAAAAGCATGCATGAAAAGTATAGGCAGCTATTTGTATGTGTGTGTTTTTCATAAACATGGTCTTCAGGGCATGGAGGGAGTGCACTAAAATGCCTCAAGCATTTTCCACAATGACTGTTTTTCCAGTGTATTATACAGCTGCCCAGACAATAATGCCCTATTGTTCTCTGTATGTATGTGTGTGGGTTTATGTTTGTGTGCGCATGTGTGTATGTGCAGGTACAATGGCTCTCTGCCCAACGGCGACCGAGGCCGTCGTAAAAGCCGTTTTGCACTTTGCAAGAGGCCGAAGGCAAACGGGGTGAAACCCAGCACAGTTCACGTCGCCTGCTCTCCACAGGCAGCCAAGGTGAAACACACACACACAAAATACGGTATTGTTTAGTCATCCCAGAGATCACACAATCACAGTCATCGATACCACATCGAAACCACATCAGGAGTTTCCGTACTTTTTTTCCCTCGTGGTGATTTGTGTTTTAAGTGAGTTTAATGGTCATACTGTACATAAAACAAATCTATAGAATGATAAAGAAAATACAAATATATCCGATACAAAATAGCTTTCATTTCTCCTTCCCTTAAAAAAAGGTTGGTTGTCTTTGTAGGTGCATGATTTTGTTTGTCTAACAACATCAAATAAAACACACCCAGTTCAGTGCTCCGCCAAAAGGCTTTTGTGAAATTCTGTTTGCTTTTTGTTCTCTGATATTAAAAGTATCTCACACACACACCCTATCAACATGACGGGAAAAGGACAGAGTTCAGCAAAGCTTCCCTGAGTTAGCAGAAAAAGGAAAACGAGCAGGTACGAGGCCCTGCCGAGGTTTAAAAGGTATTTGAACGATGGTTTTTACACAGCGTTTAACTGGAACACGCTGAAGGTTTATAAGAGAAACATGTGAACGGTCCAGTGGAGGGTAACAGAGCGTTTTCTAGCAAAGTCCTGGGAAGCACATGTCCATGTGTTTCCATCGTCAGTTATAAGACTGCCCAGAAATCCTCCGAAATCTGTTAAATGAACAGGGGATTGTAAAGCGTGTGTGTGAGAGGACCTTTGCTTTTTTGGTTTAACATCTGCACTTCATGGATTCTCCGTGGACACACACTTCTTACTCTCTCACACACACACACAGGCCAGGCTTTTAGCTGCAGTAATTCAAGAGTCTCTAAGAGTGATTGTCCTCTTCTCTCCTTTGGGTGGTCCTGACTGACTGAAATGATGTTGACGTCCAGCTAGTGACTACATAACTGAACTCTTCACCCACCCCACCCTTCCTATGTGTATCTATTGTTCTCTGTACAGATCAGTGAGCAGATGTCAGAGGTGTTTTGGCTATAAAAAGCATGTTCAGGTTCAATCCTCATGTAAACTTGAAGTGAAGAGCTCAGTTTGAGAGCAGTTAAAGGGCTTTACTTTGTCCCTCTCTTTATCTTCTCTGTATTCATCAGCCCTTTCTTTTATCTGTCCCATCAGGCCATAAGCAACAAAGACCAGCACAGCATCTCTTACACTCTGTCTCGAGCCCAGACGGTGGTGGTGGAGTACACCCATGACAGCAATACAGACATGTTCCAGGTAACAAGCCTCTGCTTTTACCACCAGGACTGGAGTTTTACAACCAGTCCTTATTTTTTCCACTGGATTCCTCCAAGTGGAATAATCTTGTAATCAGTACACTTGATCTGAGATCACTTGTGTAGTTTGTGAACCCTTGGAAGAAAAAATGTCAAGTAAGAGATTTTCAAAGTCTTGTAGTCTGCATGTGGTTTTATCAACAAAGTCAGCAGTTGGAGCAGCAGCAGTAGCTGTGACATACAGCTCATGGAGGCAATAAAGATCCTTTGTGCAGATTACAGCAATTTGTATCAAAATTTGTACTTCTTCTCAGAGTCATATTTGAGCATGATACACATATTGTGGGATTCAGTTTAAATCTGATGTTCATCACAAAATAAACATCTTTAAATCCACTCAGGCATCATAGTAAAGCCCTTCAGCTCTTCATTAAACTATCTTTGAATAATTGCATAATACGGCATGCCACAGTCCAAATCAGCAGCTGGGTATGTTTGTTGCAGTACAACTGCAAATAACCAACATTTAACCAGCACAAAATTGATGCGACCCAACAGATAATCATTTACCACTGCCAATGTCATCTTATTTGCATTGGTGCATCCCTACTAACTAATTCAGCCTACTTTCAACTTTTTAGGTTCTGTAAAGCAATAAAAGTAAAAATTTCCTAGACGTTACATCACAACTTTTTCTTTCTCATCTAAAACAAATAGATACAAAAATCATTAAGGCGAGGTTCAAGGTTCATGAAAACAACGTCACCACAAAGTCCATTTTGTGTTCAACATGTCAATATCAAAGATACATCATTGATCTTAGTCAGGCTTGGACAAAAGTTTTTGTTCACACAGCATTTTTCAAAATGTTTTTTCAAAGTCATCCTGTTCTTTAGTTGATTATAGCATTACTTGCCTGGGAGGCCGTCCCGTAGTGTAATTGTGGTACAGTGGGGATGCAGGTAGCAGTCGGGGGCAACAAAGTACCCATTATCATAGTACAGAACGTCCTCAAGGGGTTTAATGCATGTGAACCAGCTGAAAACTTCTTTCTTAGAGTATGTACATGCAGAAAAAAATAGAAAGTCTAAAATGTCCCTCACTATATCTATTAGTTAAACTGGCCTGGCAACATTACTCCACAGTGTTGAACCATTTTTTGTTGTTATTCACCTATTTCATCATTGATACATTTCAAGTTTTTGAGGGATTCCATGTAGTACATTGTACAACGTACAGCATTCATTATTTTTAATGACTTGTCTCTATTTTTCTGTCGTTATCCTCTTTTCCGTCCATATCTTGTTTGAAACTTGTTGGAACACATTTACATCTGTCCTCACCAGATCGGTCGATCGACAGAGAGTCCCATAGACTTCGTGGTGACGGACACGGTGGCGGGCAGCCAGAGTAATGCAGACACCCAGTCGGTCCAGAGCACCATCTCCCGCTTTGCGTGCCGCATCAAGTGCCAGCGCACGCCGCCTTACACCGCACGCATCTATGCCGCAGGCTTCGACTCCTCCAAGAACATCTTCCTAGGGGTGAGCTGTGTTTCATCTGGTGCTTCAGACACGTGTAGGCGAGCGTGAGAGAGTAAAAAGCAGAAAGATGAAAGGACGAAACACCAAAGAACCACAAGGAAACATGACAGGAAAATACAGGAAAATATGAGAAAGTAGTCATTCAGCTTGTGTTCTGGTATATCACAGATAAAACACTCAACCTTTGACCTGTTTTGTTTTCTCAATCATGTTTGCTTTTACTTTTTAATCCATTTTTCATTTAGTATTAGAATTAAACATCATTCTTCACAACAACTCCTGTCAAAGGGACACTGAACTTACACGTCCTCAGTATAAAAAAAGAGGAACTCACTTGTGATCATTTACTTCTCAGTTTTATTTTTGTTTTCGAGTTGCTGCACGTCATACCAGCATTTTGGATTCAGTTTTCAGTGGGTACCACAAAATGCAGCTGCCAAATAAATCAAGAATGACAAGTGAATTTTCCACAGCTTCCTTTGCTTCACACCCCGTTGAATTCAGACGTTTAGACTTGGCCAAATCCTGATATAAATAACGATATAAATGACAGTATAACTTCTAAATGTTAAATAACTGGGTGAAACATAATACATGATATAGGTGTAACATATTTGATTCAAGACTGCGTAAGGAACACCCGTCCTGATCACAGCTTCCCATGTCTTCGTTCCTTCAGGAGAAAGCTGCTAAGTGGAAGACGTCAGATGGTCAGATGGACGGGCTGACCACCAACGGCGTGCTGGTGATGCACCCTCGGAACGGCTTCACCCAGGACTCCAAACCAGGCGTCTGGAGGGAGATCTCAGTCTGCGGCAACGTCTTCACCCTGCGGGAGACCCGCTCGGCACAGCAGCGAGGAAAAATGGTGAGAAAAGAAGCAAACCACGTAGTCTAGCACCACATTCACTGAACATGGTGTGTTCGGTGTGCTCAGAACATTCAAAACAGAGACTCAACTAACAAAACTGAAGAGCTTTGTCTTTCACAGTCAGATTGTGTTCAGAGTATTTTAAGGTTAACCTTAATAAACAATGCTGCTGTTGAAAGGAATTGTGCTTATGGGTGAGAACAGTTCAGCTTTCCAAGAAGATCACATGATGATGATGACCTCAGAGGCTGGGTTTTTTGGCTCTCAGGCAGCTGACATTTGACAACTAACACCATTAATTCTGTAATAACTGATTTTTTCGGGACATGGGGGCAACGGAAAGAAGATGTAAATGCAACACAGACATATCTTTTTAAAGTTGAAACAGACCTCTTTTCAGTCCCGTAGTGTTTTCAAGTGGTATTGTTGTGCCACTGTGACAAAGTACAGGCCAAAAATCTGTTGTGAAAAATCTTTTTCCTCTCCAGTATGTGTTCCCCTTTACCTTACTCTGCTACCTCTGACCATTATCCAACCCTCAACCACATCTGATGAATTTAAGTCCAATATTCCCTCTCCTCTTCATCTCTGTATTTTGTCGCTACCAACTCCTGAGGGGCGTTATTGGCTCTTTAGTTGTTAAATGCTCCACTATGTTCTCTAGCTAGATGCAAACTGTGTCTGTTTATTGTTTGGTATTGAGCAGGTAGTGTTTAGTGGGATTTTAGAGCCATTTTACTTGAAACATCTGCCTCTTCCAGTAAGACACAACAGTGTGAAAGTGAAGTATAACAGCCAGACAGCTTAACAATGAGCTGAAACTAACTATAAAACTTTGTTAAGCTCATTAAAGCAAACTGGCTTTAAGAGTTGGTCTTCAGTACAGACTACTGAAAGGAATATCTTATCATCCTGGACAACGTGTCGAGTGGATGACCTTATTTTTTTAAATTCCCACAAAGAAAACGTGGTTCAGCAACTGCTTTTTCAAGAAAAGAAAAAAACTTCTACCTTTCTTACTCATCCATTTCCACAGTCCAACCCACGCTCCCTCACACTCACGTACTGATCCTGTCACTCAGGCAGCGGGAGGTCAGTCAGAGCTTAACATCACCGGGAGGTTAACCGGATGCCGTCTCCATGGCAACAGGTGCGGCTGTCAAAGCTGTGTGTAACAGGACCTTGTAAGGGGATCCTCCAGCTGACGTCAGAGCCTCTCAGCCAATCATATCACTCCCCCTGTTTCATCAGCGTGACCACCTGTGGCATTTGTCTGATTGGATTTAGGTTGTTGATGGTGTGTTTAATTAGGTCTTTTTTCTCTTCTATTCCTCTCCCGTCCATCCTACCTCCCACAACGCACACTTCATCAACCACAAGCACACATTCAGCACGTCCGCAGTTCTAACATCAATCTATCTCTTTATCTGGTGTCCCACCTGTTTTCAGGTCTCTCGACCGCAGCACAAATTAACCGCTCTCTTATCTTCACCTGCCCTTTACCATCCAGAGAGTTAACCACCTGTGTGTGTATTTTCCAGCACTACAGAAACCACTCATTATTTCACAGTTGATTGACAATTTAGATAGTCGACTATTGGAAAGCACCTATTTTCATTATGTACGGTGATATAACATGATGGGCTTTAATTGTCATGCTGAACGCACACAGGAGTGGAGAGAGACCACTCAGTGGAGCCTTGTGTCCCTCTTGGTGATGGTGATGCTGTCACAGTCATGATTTTTGAGCTGTTTAGATACATTTTGAAGTATTGTGGTAGTTTATTCTATTGTATTTGGTAGCGGTGTCAAGATTCTCAAAGTCCACAATTTGATATGACTTGATAAGTCACAATTCAATTCAGTTTTTCAGTTTAAACACTTTTCATTTTGCACCGACAGCTATTGTTAATTTTTGATGATCAAGTTTTGATTTGTAAAGATCAGCAGATAATTGATTTTATGCCCTGACAACTGTCATTTACATTTTAAAATTCTCTTAAACAAGATGGTCTATATGGTATCAAGTGTGACATACAGTAATAGCTTAGTAGTTAAGTAGTAAGCTGTGCATGGAAGTGCTGTTTTTGTCCTCTGACACATGCTGGATGCTCCAAGTAGGCGGGGGTAGAGAGAAAAAAAAAAAGTAATGTGAGAATTGCAGATTCTTCGTTTTCGATTCTTGAAATTGAGAGCTCATTTAAATCTCTTTTCAATTTAATTTTGAAATTGTGACACCCCTAGTATCGATACTGTTGTGCAGATGTAAAAATACAAAGTAGAATCAAATCCGTACTTACTGTCAAGTTTCACTTGCAGATGTAAAAATAGTCTTTGAAGGCCAACTGAAATTAAAATGCATTGTTTTTGTTTGCTATAGCCTACACATCTGTTCTGTACATTAAATGTCCTTTGCTCTTCTTTGAGAACAAAGAAGAGACATGGATGAAGAACTTTTTATTCATTTTAAATCATATTTGTATATTAACATCACTGCTCCGTCATATCTAACTTACACACATGAACACATGTCTTGTCCTGCAGCCGAGCTTGTTGAGCCAGCCACTAAACAACAACACGCTATCTGCCCAGGGCTTATAACCTACAGTGCAAGTTATGTTTTCTCTTGTTCCCTGCCGGTTCTCAGCCTGTCAGCCTCTGGCAATCAAACACAGACACTGGCACAATGCTCCGGCTGCTCAGTTGAAAAGAAGCATTTTTTTCTTCCTTTTAATAATAAAAACTATTAAAAATATATTTAAAAGACACATTGCCATTATTGTGACTGCAAAAATGAATGATTAAATATTATTTCAGTTGGACTTTGAACCTCTTTCGGCTTTGTAATCTAGTGAATTGTGCCCTCCCCTCGATGCCTGTGCAAAGCATGCATCTCTCTAAATGGGATAACTGCCCTGCGTTAGTGAAGGTTAACAGCTGAAGGACTTTCTGATTGAATAGGGGGGAAAAAAGTCGTCTCAGCAGGTTTGCCAAAAAGCTATCTGGGCTAACGTGTGTGTATGTGGGTGTATGGTTTGTAAGCTCGCCTGCTCTTGGGTTGTTTTAAGAAATATCATTAAAAAATACATGACACGTACTGAGAGAAAATGATTGAGGTTACAAATAACTGAAAAACAGAGGAAGTTTTTATTTATTCTAAAGCAGTAAACACCCAGTGATTTTTAAATAACTATTGTGAGGTGAAGATAAATCATGTGGAGGCTCATTTCAGTTTATGGACAGGCTCACTCGGCCTTGCCAACAGGGCAGCTGGTTGCCCTTCTGCAGTTGGACACAAGGTTGAAGCCAGTGTAATTAGGAATATGTTACAGGGCAGTCCACAGACACACACAGACACACACACACACAGACCCACACACACACACACACACACACACACATACCTGTCTC
>JAJHUR010140504.1:0-16343 GCA_027495735.1 Lutjanus campechanus | reverse complement strand
CCCCCCCCCTTTTTTTTAAGCATCTTTCAGCTCATTGTTTTGGTTTTCCAGCCTGCAACTTTAATGTTACAGTCTCCAAATCACTTCCCACAGATGTGATGTACTACTTCTTCAGTAGAAGCATGAGTAACATGTTTTATTTGCTAGGTCTGTTTCCATTACACTCTGCTGTATCATACTTTTATTGATAAACTTTTCTAAGCCAACATAAAAATTATATGATATATAATTTCCACTCTGTTTTTTCATGTGCAAATTTGAAAATGTGCATAAAAACAGGTGAAAATATCCTTAAAGTTAGTGACTTCCTGGTAAACATATGGTAATAGAACTGTTAAGAGCTAGAGTCATATATTTCCCTCAGGATCTGGTTGAGACCAAAAAACAGAGGAAAAAGATACTGTATATCAGGTAACACCTACAAATGAATGATGATGCTCTCAGTTTGCTAACACATATAAACTGAAAAGGTGATGATATGTCAGTGTTAAATAGGAGGACCCACAGTGCAGGGTTTGAATCCCTCTGTGTGGATGTTCTCCCCATGTCTGCGAGGGTTTTCTCCCACAATTCAACAACGTACTTGTCAGACAAACGGTTGCTTGATTGTGTGTATAAACCCTGCGATAGAAGAATCGGAACATGTGGATGGCAGTTGCGGCTGGTGTGATCCCATCGAAAGTTGATTTCTAGATTCAGGAGTTATTTCTCTAAGCTGACCATGTCTCTTCTGAATTGTGGAACCACGTTGAGTCCCGTAGTGAGGTGTTTGTGCTTGAAATAAATCATCTAATTTCTTGCAGAGGTTCAGAAACCATGACTTCACCTCTCTATGTAAGTGCACTATGTGATTGCATTAGCAGTGCTGTAAGAACACACTGTGGATGAAGATGATGATGATAAAATCACCTCGTTTGCTCCTCTGAAGTCCCATTAGTTTCCCTATTAATATCATTATTATAATACCCTTATCTATGTTGTGTCTACTTTGGCAGGTTCTGGCCAATAATCAATCAAAATCACTACAGTTAATGCAGAATAAAAAATAAACATGATTTGTCTCTCTATGTATCATGTGTATAAGTCACTGTTTAAAAGCTACATTATTAATACTATTCAATGTTTATACTGTATGTAATAATCAGCAGCCTGTAGGGGGCGGTATATCCCAGCTACAAGCACTCTGAAACATCAAGTGCAGAGGAGCACTGCACATGCAATCACACATGCCTTCAGGGAAAAGACACTTCTCTTCACAATCTGTTGGTGTCAGGTAAACATGACAAACAGGTCACATGACTGGGATAAAGCCAACTAGGTCACATGATGAGGATGTGTGTGTGTTTGTGTGTGTATGTGTGTGTGTATGTGTGTGTTGGGAGTTGAAAAAGGCGTTAGTGGTCCATGATGCGGAGGTTGCCAGATACGATTTTGTTTTCCAGCATGGAGCCGGCTGGAATATCAATCCGATCTCCGTGGTTGGCGATGATGATGACGGTGCCCTGGGAGGAGGAAGAACGATGAGTTTAGTCTTTGTTTGTTGGAGATAGAGAAGATAGCAGGAAGACACTTTCACAACAGGATTTAATTAAAGCAATAAATCACTGACAGCCACCTGCCAGCAGGGCCAGTCACTTTCAGAGACTTTGACACTGAGAGCTTCTGTTACGTCCTTGTTAAAATCAGGGCGGGTGTCATGAATTACATTTATGGAAGCGTATCGCTGCCAAGCCAGGAAAGAACAGCAGATCAGTATCATGTTATAACAAGAAACTTTTCTTGTTATAACAATAAACCATTTGTAGGAGGGAAATCCACAGGCAACAGGAGAGAGAATTCAAGCACACTGTCTTTTACTTTATTTACAGATACAACATATCAGATCCTTAGATCTTCATCAGGTAAAACCTGATACCTGATGAAGGTCTGGACTGAAACGTTACATCTGTAAATTAAGTTAAAATGCAAGTAAAGGTCTGTGTGCAGGAGTTCTCTCTTCTCTTATCATTTTATAACTTGAAACAATTCATGTTGTCACATTATAAAAATAAATGATATCACATTTCGTGTTATAACAAGATAAATGGTACATAGTTATAACAAGAGGTCTCTTGTTATAAAGGATAAGATTGTGCCGTAATAACATGGAAAAATCCTGTTATTACATGAAAAACATCACTAACATCTCCAACTATTGTAACAAAGTCTCCTTTGTTGATCATTTATTACACTACTTTCTTTACCCCCGAACCTCTTTGAAAAAATCTAAAGCACTGACATGTATTCAAAGTGCATTTTAACTGTCTTACTTCTTACTTATAAGTGTGTTTTTATACAAGTAATTTTTACTAGAGTAAAATCTTCCGGTATCTTTTCCATCTCTATTTAAAATATATATTGAAAGCAGATTATAATCCCTCAGGATCAAACCTCCTTCACAGAGAAAGGTCAGTAAGATTTAAGCTTGGCACCTCGAGCTGCCCCGACTGTCTCTTCACACGTCATCTCTACCACATGAATAATTATAGAAACTAATAAAGCTGCAAGTCATCGCTCACGCTTTGTGGTCTTTTTTAATGCCTGCAGTGTATCTGCAGCATCTTGTACCTTCAGTGTGGGCACCAGAATAAATTATGCAACGGTCTTTCAGGGTTATCACGCTCAATGTGAGAGACTTCTGCACATTTAGAGCAAATACAAATTCAGTAGTCCTGGGTAAATCTTTTAAAACACAATTCTATTTCACGGTCATGTTGGGTTTTGATCAGGATACAACAGAACATTTTTATTTCCTGTAAAACTTCATTGTGAGTGAAGATGTTTACCTTGAGTGAGACGTTTTTCCCAAACGTGACGTCTCCAGACACTGTCAGGTGGTCGAGCTCCAGCATGTCGGGGATGCTCTCGAAGCGGATCAGGTACTCCTGAACCTGAACGCACACGGACATGAGAGGAAATTTCAGCCCTACGAATCCTTCAGAAAAAAACATTTAAACCTACGGAAACTATATTTTTTAATTCTTGTTAAGATCTAAATTATTCCAGTGATATGAAATGGCGCCATTCTGACATCTGGAAAATTTGATTTTGAGGCCCCAGAAGTGTAATAATTTAGAGGCATGCACTTATATACCACACTCTGTGTGAGATAATTACCATGATAAAACCATAACTGTACCATCAGACTGGACTAAATCTGAAATCAATTGGATTTAGAGGGAAACATTGTAATGAAGAGAAACGTAAAGCAACTCTAAAGAAAACAAAGAAAAACTGCTGCACATAGGATTGGGGCCCAAACATGACAAAGGAAATACATACATAAACAAATACAGTAAATAATGGACAATGATTCAATGATCTTTTCCAATGAAAGATAAATGAATAAATGACTTATAACAAATAAAGAGCTTCATATTTTATCTATATGTTTATCTATTTACTTGCATGTTAAACAGTTTTCTTATTTATCGCATTTATTTTGTTCCTACATTAATAAAACGCCAATAAAAGCATACAAAATTACTTTTAAAAAATTACTAAAACGTTTTTTAAAACATAGTGTATTTCCAGGAATCCCTTCCCAAAACGCTGAACAGTTTAAATACATGAATACAAGAAATTAAATGCCATTCACCTCCATTAAATAAGACAGAAACTACCTGCATAGCTGAAGAAGGAGGGAGTTTTGTTGTTTTCTTTTTCAGAAAAAAAGAAAAAATACATGACCACAGTAACTGCTAACTGCTGCTCACTACAAGGCTCAACAATGAGGATTGATGACTTGCCCGGGACAAGTAAAATGCCATGTCGGTCTAGTAAATCTGGCAGCCAGGACAGTGTTAACTGATTGATAGTTCAATTTTTTTTTATGTTTTCATGATTTCTTGCTTTTCTTCTTTATTATCATATTAAACAGAATATTGGCTTTAGGTTTTAGACTGATACAACAAAACATTTAAAGGCATCACCCGGGACTTTGAAAAACTGGGATGGGCATTTTTCACTATTTTCTGACATTTTATAGATGTTAAACATGGCAATTAACTTTAGTCTTTGTTATTATTTAATAACTGTTTAAAATTTAAATAGGAGCAAGTAAAACTTGACTTTATGAAAGCAGACTTCTGACCCACTTGTCCGACCAGGCAAACAAACAAACAAAAAAAAGAAAGGTTGAATGTTGAACCTTGTACTGTACTATACTGGTGTAACTATCTCTGACTGTAACTACTAGCTGCTATTAGTTCAGTTAGATCTGTGGCTAGAGACCCTTAGCTGATTTGAGTCAGGCTTGGACTGCAGCTTAAGTTTGGCTTGGGCTTGGAGTACAGGGAGAGTATTTCTGTTTACGCTGCAGACAACAGAACCAGGCTCAGCAGCGCTATGGACAAAACGGGATAAAAACGCAGCCTCCGGGACAGCACGGGGCATGTTTATCCTTTACTGGATAAGGATTCACTTCAACCTGGTGATTGTTGAACAGTGGAAAGACAAACCAAGACGTTTTTGGTGAGTTTTGGTGCGTTTCTGTCTAGTTTGAAGTGTGTTTTACAGACAAGCATGTCTTAGTCCAGTAAAAGAGAAACCTCAATTCAGAAGGTGTACGGTTTCTTACGGACACTATGTCCAAGAAAATTTCCTTTCTTAACATTTTGTGAGTTTATTTAGTTTATTTATCAGAATAAAAAAGAGAACTTGTGAAAACAGAAACCTTGCCACTTGCATACATCTTCCAGCTTTGTGCCTCTTCTCTTGTGGCACAAAGTGGTACTGTCAGACAGGATGGGCTGGGGCTAGCTGGTTAGCATGCTAACATCAGCAGATCACTCTGCAACCTAATACACTCTTTGCCATAACGTCATGACTGTTACCGACCCAAATAAGGGCGGTCACTGAACTCACAGCTGTTTTTATGACTCACAGCTGTCATATCACTGTTGTTATAATTACCTTGGTGAAGGAGCTGCCCAGTTTGACGTGCGGCGTTGTTGGAAACTCTCTCTTGGGGCTCATGGTGAGAGAGCCGGCGTCCAGGCTGTACAGGTTGGACATAACCAGCAGCAGGTCTGACGTGGTCTTTACTGGCAAGAAGCGGCTGCGAGGCACATTGATGCCCAGGGCGTTGTCAAAGCATTTGATAGCTGCACCGACCGCCGTCTCCAGCTGGACGACGTTCTGCCCGCCATCAAGCGTCTGATAACAACCAAAATAAACGAGGAGACATGTTGGTTGTTGTGCAAAAGTAACATTAAGTGTTTAAAATGTTTTTTTGCCTGCTTGTTTCTGGGAACATGAAGAACAACAGGTGTTTGCAATTAGTGCTCTGATTCATATCGTTAAGCGGAAGCTACTGTTCTCAGTTTTTCTCTCACTGCATTAATGAACCACAAGGAACCACAATATCCCACAACAAAACAAACACAAACCATGATTCTACAAAAGCCAACTGAATATTTTGGTCAATTTCCAGATTAAACATTTAAATCATTTCACAGAAGGAAACCTGAAATATATTGTTGCACAGCTCAAGTTCTTTTTTTAAAGTTAAAAGACATACTTGTGTTGTAAATCTACTGCAACCTGCTTTGGCAGTGATGATCTTTACTGTACAGTCATGCCAGTAAAAAGGACAGAAGCTTCTTTATCTAAAACACGTGTGATCTATTTGTGATCTCATTTGGTTAAGACCTCTAAAACAAAACACCCAGGACCTGGTAGTACAGTTTTCAGTTCACATCAGCAGTGAGTTTTGGTCATGCTGAATAAGCTGCGATGAGACGAGGCGAGACGAGATAAATCCAGACTGCGATATCTCAAATACTGCTGAATGGACGGCAATGAGATGTTGCAGATTTACGGTCTGACTTTTTCCTTAGGACCATCATCAGGTCCAAATCTTGATTTGTCCAGAAATACCTGAAAATCTAATGACATTCCCATCAGCCTCAGCTGTTCTTAGTGTTCAGTGCAAATATTAACATGCTAAAAAGTTTAACTAAGATGGTGAACAAGTCATCCTGGTATTTTGGCATACTGCTTTTGGCATACTACGAATTGGGACATACTAAGTATTTTGCTGACATACCAAATAGTGTGGTAGTATTAGTGTTTTCTTAAAGTTTAAGAGGTGCAAATGTTTCCTGACACCACAGAGGCAAATATGATAAACCAAAATGAGGACAACAGTGATATAACAACATGCAATAATATAATGATCTGGGTCTCAGATATAACTCAGAAGGAGTTATGTAACATTCACCAGTTGATGGACGCTTTTATCTTTTAGTGCCTCTCAGAACCTCGAGTGCGCACAGTTTTAACACGTGTAGAGCTACAGCTCTGTATAACAGCAGCGGGCCCCTCTAACTCTGCAGGTTTAGTGCTGCACTCTTACCTGGATGGGGCCGCACGCTTATGTAAAGCCACACAGCTCTGCACCGTTATCACCGGTTACATAACACTTGCTATGTCACGGTGTGCAGTTCTGTAGCCAAGAGATGGAAAATTACATCTATAGGCCAAGAAAAGCAATAATCAGGAATGAGGCTGGGGTTCAGCGGTGAATTTATTACGCTGGTTGCAGATTTGCATACCCCGAGGCAGTGCTTCTCCACTGAGGGGGTGAGCTGAGGCACAGTGTGAGTGAGCACAACCAAAATAACATCCAGTCACATCAAGTCAAATTTGTTTGCTGCACTGCTTTTAACAGGACGGCTCTGTCACCGAGAGCTTTGGAGGGCAGTGAAGGATAAACATGTGCAGAGAAGACATGGAGCCTTAAATTTATGCTTCAAGAAATCATGCCAGTCCACAGAGATTAAATTCAACAGACCAAACATTTACCTTTCCTTCATATTAAAGGAGAAAACTGTAATGTATTGACTGTAATAAATCATAAAATGACAATGATTTGTCATCAGAGATTAAGGAAACGTACAAAATTGAGATACTTCACAGCCACAGTGTCGTCCTTTGAAATTTCAGTTCTTAACTTGTGCTATTGTTCGACTGTTTTACATGAATTAGGGTTCAAATTAATGCTGAAAGTGTGGCTGAATGACTGAATGTGTCTGTTTATGAGTTGTAAGAGATCATTAATAATCTGTAAGAAGAAGTAGATCTTTCTAATGGTTGAATCGAGAAATATTTTAATAGAGTCTGGCAGGCAGAAAGCAGTCAGTCACTCCAACTCCAAAGGGTGTATTTTGGGAGCAGGGGGCTTTTGTTTTCAGGATAAGGGCTTTAGCTTTACATCGATAGACAAATGACAGCTCATCAGTGTCTCGTGTAGGACTCACTGTCGCTTGTTAGTGTCAAATTCTAATGTTGCTCTCGCCTCACACTCCTGCAGTGTCTGTGGAGCCTGCCTGAGCTTCTTCGGGTCTGAGGAGGAGGGGGCAGGGGAAAACAACTCGCTTCAACCACAGATTGTATGAAATGAAATAGAAAGATAGGATGTGCAATAGTAACATATTGCTCCTTTGAATTTATGCCTGAGCAAGTCATGCTAATTCACAGGGATTAAGTTCAACAGACTGAGCATTTACTCAGACATTTTCCTTCAATCTTTGCTGTCTCGCTTTTCTGTTAATTAAACTCTTCTCTTTCTTCATTAAAAAGAAATGTATGTGCAAATTAACTGTATGCAAATAGGGGCACATGAGAGCTGGACAGCATTTTTAAACTCTAAAGTTGCAAAAGTGGCCCTTAAAGTAAAATATTTGTGAGGGAAATCAAACTTCAGTATTCGTCTTTGTCTCTTTCATGCTATCCCACACACAAACACACTCCCTCTCAACACAAACGGCTTAAACTGGAGTCCAAGTAGGGCAGATGAGCCACCAGAGAGGTGACCAGAAAACCGGATTGGTTCGAAGCTCCTTTTCTCTCCTTTGTATGTAAAAACCTCACGTGACAACAAACGGCTCAGAGAGTCGAGCCGTGCAGGCCGGCAGAAACACAGAGAGGCTTTAAAATATGGGTTTCCGCTGCATGCTTGGATTTTTCTTTTCATTTTCTTTTAGTGAGATATGATTTATTCAGAAGTGGTGGTCTCTGTAGAGGAGAGTGGTGCAGGAATCTCTCCGCTCTGCCGTTCACAGCTGTGTTTTCTAACACGACAGGGTGGACGTGGTAAAAGCTGACAGATGATATAATTCCGAGAAGCTGGGGCTGGTTATTGAAAGTGAACTGTTTCGTCTGAGCATCTATTGCACTGTCAGACATCTTGGTGCGGCCCTTTGAATCAGTCTCCTCAAGGCTTCAGGCTCATACATGGATGATCCGACGGCAGGCTATTACAAGGACATTTATGAGTCATTTCGCTCTGATGGGCTCCATAATTTATTGGAAGGGAAAGAAGAGGAGGAAACATTTAGACTAGAGCATCTTGCAGGATGGCACAATTGAGAGGACAGATAGTATTCCTCTGACTTAGTTTACTGAGGAGAGGAGCTTGTGTTGTCATGCACAATAGAAATGTACTCGGCATAACTGAGGTGCTAGAGACAGACAAAACTGACACAACTCCCAACACCCCTGTTAGCTCTAAATGTTGGAACTACAGTTCCCACAATTTGGGGATTTAAACAGGAAGTATATTGTTGTCATGGAGTCAGTGAATTAACTGTGGGCTACAGCCTTGTTTTTTTTAAGTTTGGCAAATTGGTTCCATAAATAGGACAGTTCAGATTTTTTGAAGTGGGGTTATATGAGGTACTTATCCATAGTCAGTGTATTACCTACAGTAAGGGTTTTCAGTGTGGGAGGCAGTCCTCCCCTGAGGGCCTCCGAACAGTTTTAGGGGAGGCTCAGCTAATGGAAATGAAAAAATATCAGTTATCAAAAAGGGAGACCACACAGAATAGCCTAAAGGTAATCTGTTTGTAGCCACAACTATATAATTCTCAATTTTTCTCAAAGAGTTTCCTTTTTTTTTTGGATTTAACTCAATATGAGCCAGCAGCAAAATTTATAGGAAAAGGTTCCGAGATGTAAACAGGCTATGACGCACATTCAGATGATGGAATATCAAAACTTATTTTTATTTTGTGTCTAGGATAGGATCGCTCTGTCCAAAGCCACCAGACTCCTTTGGCAAAAACAACTATTTTACTTTGTAGTAAACTGGAGTTGCTCATCTACCGCTGCCTCAATCGCTTAGTTCATTTGTGTTATTGTGTAACTTCGGTGAATCTGAGTTTACCCTTTAAAACACAGTTTTGCTGCAGACCCTGTCCACAGCAGTACACTGCTTAGCTTCCTACACCAGGACTTCTTCTAACTAGTGGCGTGCAGACTGCCGCCTATTGTAGGTAATACACTGACTACTAAAAATAAGTTCCTCATACAACCCCACTTCAAATAATGCAAGCTATCCCTTTAAAAGTATGCCAGCTTCATGGATGGATACCCATGGATGTACACGCAACTAGGCTGTGATGCTGAAGAAAACCTAAAAATGTGACGATTCTTAGGCAAGTTCTAGAGTTAAAAGGAGCCTTTTTTCCCCCCTGCGATGTCTATGTGGATTTATGGAAGTGTACTGGGGATGAAATAAGTACAAGTCCCACTAAATCTAAAAATATCTGCATCATGACTGCATGTTCAGATTTGAGTTATGACGCAGAGAGTAAACTTTTTGAGGCAAATTGAGGCAATTATTTCAAAGGTCTTTGCTTTTAATCTAGGACCAAATCCTTTGCTAATCACTCTCGGCTCAGCTGAATCAACAGTAAACCTTATTATGATTCAGAAACTAATTAATACCCTACATTTTGAGAAGATTCAATATACTCAATTTTAAAAAAAGAAGACGATCTATATTTTCAGTATTATAAATGTGAGTGAAAGATATACAAGGAAATTAAGTTCGTTACAGTGAGAGGGAGGTATTTCATCCATCCATTTTGCTGTTTTGTTGTTTTTGCTGGTTACTGATTAACTGCCAGTGGATACTTTCACAACACATCTTTTGGCTTTATAATCATCAAACTGTGCAACAACAACTCAAGCTACTCAATACAAATCTGAAATGTTCAGTAATTCGGCGTGGACTGTGCTTCATGAGTGTGTGTACCGCTTGTGTTATTTCCGCCTTGACTGTATTTTTCAGTCCCCTCGTCACTCACCTTGGGGTTGACTATAATCTCCATGTCCATCGCCTTCTGTTCCTGCAGCCTCTTGATGGCAGGCAGAGAGATCCACAGATTGTTGGTGTTGAAGATCTTGAACTTTGAAACTGATTTGAATTCGTCTACGTGGGCTTTGGGAACCTGGGCGATCTCCAGCAGACGCAGCTTTCCGTCATATTGGATCAGCGTGCCACCCTGAAAATCAGAGTGACCTATTTGAGAAATATAATGTTCATAATAACACTGCAGTTTTTTAATGATTTCTAAATAGAATTACTTTTATCTATTTAAGGTTGAGGGCCACACAAAACCAAAATTATCTGTAAGGTTAGATACTAATAGGAAAAAACATTAAAAATATAACAAAAATTTTAAAATAAGAACCAACAACTGAGATAAATTTCTCCCGCAGATATGTTACACTGAGATAAATCTCCATTTATTCCATACAACAATACGACTTCTGTCTGTCATCGCCATCCTCCTCCTCATACCTTGACGTCTGCGCGCGTCTTATCCGTCACCTCCATGATGAACTCGCAACGTTTGCCGTTGGGCTGGCTAACCAGGTGGTGCAGGATGTGGAGGTCGACGGTGGCTCCCAGGTTGTCGATGTTGGAGACAAAGATGTACTCTTTGCCCTGCGCGATCAGCTTGTCCAAAAGCCCTGAGTTGTAGAAGCTGGCGTAAATGTCGCCGTGACCAGGAGGATACCAGCCTTCTGCATTTTGCCCATTCATGCTCAAACTTGTGGCCACAGGGAGGAGGGACTCTTTGTTGATGCGAGGGTACCTGCACAGAAGATTGTTTGAAGTTCACTTTTTAACAAACATTCAGCTGGATCATAACTGAAATTGCATTAAACTAAATTACATTATCTGTAGTATTGAGTAATTGAGTAATAATTTTCTGTGGTTCTGGTTTTTCACTACAAGCAACACCTTTACCTGCCAAGTAACTTTTGATGTATTATTTAATATGAAATATCTATTAGAGCAGATTTAATCCCAGGTTAAAAATTGGATAAAATATAATATGATACAAGTTAAAAGTAACTCCTATTGTAAACCCCTGGACAGCCTGGTTTACACCTGGCAGTAACATGCATCCTTGGTGATCAGATCAAGTGGACTGGTCAAAGCACAGGTGTGAATACATCCCAGATGCACGGAGGACACACTGAGACCACGTTTGAATGTGGTCTGGGCTGCACATGGCCACATTCTTTCAGCAGTGCATATACGCCGGTGTGTCCTGGACAACCTTGACAGACTGTTTGCTGTACTGCAAATTCCGTGTTTAGGCTCTCTTACCTGCCAGAGATAAGTAGCAGATGTTTCAGACTGTTTTGCTGTGAAGAGCAGGCAGGAGAGACACTCCATGGTGTGCTGGGATTTTCTATTTACACTTTTACTTTCTCTGACTCTAGCATTAATGCCTTTCTTCATCATCTGTGATACGAAAACATCAAATTTCCACCCAATAAGAGAAAATAAAACTGTGCATCCCACTCATAGTTGAGGTCTAAAATCCCAACGCACCATGGGGCATCTTTCCTGCAGGGCTGCTGATATAGGGATTTAGTGTGGTGTTGAACAGAAAGAAAAGAAACGACTAGTCGAATCTTCATATTGAATGGACAAATGGTAGTAGTTGTCTCCCTTTCTGTTGGCATATTTATGGTCTCTGTATTGCTCATATCTAAGTATCAAGAATGTAGTTCTAAAGAGAAAAAACAAAACTTGCTTATCTTAGTCACTGCAGAGCTGTTAAGCTGATAAACAGCAGTGTGAAATCTTTTTTGCTCCACATCTGAGGTAAAAAACACGGAAACTTCGCAACATTAGGTGCCAGGTGCCATGGAAATTAGTTCTTTTCATATCACTGCAGGACTTCAAACAACACCATCACGAAGTCGAGTTTTTAAGTTTTCCCAAGAAGGCGGATGCGGCAACAAGCCAAAGAGTCCGAGCCATCACCGCTTTATGCATTAAAGTGATCAAAGGTTTTCTAAGAAGGATCTGCGTCAGGTTGGGTTAAACAAACCTCATCGCGAGGAACAGCACTTAGCGGGAGCTGACTGTGTTTTTGGCAGTTTGAGGATATTTCAGAGAGCAGATGAGCTGGTCAGGTGTGAGGAGCTGCGGAGTTTTAAAAAAGAAGTTTAATTCGAGCCGACCGTTCTGGGAAGATGTGTCAGATGAGTGGTTTTGATATGAGCTCATAGACTTCAAAGGTTTAATTTAGTCTCAGACCACAGTCTTAGAACATTTTGTTACGTCCAGCGTGTTTTTCCTGTCTTGGATCCAATATTTCTGCCTCAGAAGGAACAGTCCTTCAAAGGTATGCAGGAGAATGAACATTAATATCTTATCAAAGAAGCACTGGATTAGGGTCGGGCAATATAAAGATATTATATCAATATCATGATATGAGACTTAATATGGTCTTAGATTTTAGAGACTGTTATACCATGATATGGCATAAGTGTTGTCTTTTTTGGTTTTAAAGGCAGCATAACAGTAAAGTGACATAATTTTCTGAACTTACCAGAATGTTTTAGCTGTTCTATTATTTGCCTTTACCCACTTATTCATTGTATCGACATTATTGATGTTTATATTTCTATATCAAAAATTTCACTGTCTTTATATCTGTGACAGCATCAATAGTCATCCTTACAATACTGTTGCAACACCAAGGTGTGTGGTCAAAAATTTGATTTTGTCTGTTTTTTTTTTTACTCTGCTCTCATCAACTGATTGTGCTAAATTATTTTTATTGTATCAACTTTGCTGAAAAAAAAGATATTTTGTCCATTCTGCACTACTCTGCTTACTTTACCTACATACAAGGTAACATCTAGCTTTATTAGCTACATTTATGTGGATTTGCATTTAAAATGAACTTGATTTTTGGGGGATTTCTGCAGGAACTGGTTTGGAAAAAAAAGGATTTAAACAGTTTGAACTGGACTGTTAAGCTAAAATATCCATTATTCATCCGGGGAGTTCTGTTTGGCCAAAAAATAATGAAAGTGGCTGGACAATTTCTGGATTTGTCTGGTGGATAAAGCAAATTGCTTTCCCTCATCAACTGGAACGCCAGATACCATGATGAGCGGTGAATTTAATTTGCCTTTTATGAATTACTCTCACAACCTCGACCACAGACTTCTCTTTGTTCTCTTCAACTATTCAATCATGTTGACAGTAAAATCCTGGAGCCACAGGACATCCCCTACCACTAATGCTGCTGCTTATGTCCAAAACTGCTTTGTACTGCTCTCCTTGTGTTACACACGACATGCAAGGGCTCTAAATAATTCAAGGGAGATCGTAAAAAAACAAGTTCCACTTGACTGACAAATTAGAGACATCAAGGCATTAAATATGTATGTCTTTCTCCATACATTACATGACATTTCCTGTCTGGATGCTGCTGTTCTAGACAGTTAAAGCAAGCAGCACACAGCAGGGGATTGTCCACTGGCCACTCAGATACTGAATATAGACCCGTCCATTATTAGATGAGAGGAAGCTGAGTTCAGTCAGTACTTTCCGGTTCAATACTGCTGACTGATGTCTAATAAATCTTACAACACTGATGCTGATTTTTGTGAACTCCAGCAGACATGTTTTCTTCTTATAGTTGAACACAGTGCTTGTCGGGAGTGTTTGCACTTTAACGCGACGTGTTATGAGCGTGTTCTCTCACCTGCTCTGGTTAAAGGTGTGTATTTTGACACGGTGGTGCGTGTACTTCTGCAGGATCTTCTTCGTGTCTTCATCCGTGTTGAAGGAGTTCATGAGGACCAGGGGCACGTCTGTGTTGTAGGTCTTGTTCAGGTGCTGTGGGACATTAAGGAAAAAGTTCTATAAATGCCAGCAATCTTTGGCAATGATAATCCGAGGAAAAATGAGAAGCAGAAGCACCTCGCACAGCCTTCTATTGTTTGCCAGTGAGCAGCACTAATGCAACCACAGACAGTATATTAGTCTCAAAGTACATTTTAATGGTAATTACTGAGGGATTAACAAGGGGGAACACTTTATAATAACCATCATTAATAAGTGGTGAACTGATGAAACTTCAGTTTATAGTTATTTCACTGTTGACAATTATTGTTTATTAATTAAAAGCACAATTTATATTATTTGCAACACTTTGTTCATGGTTAAAAATTAGTTTATAAATCATTTATAAAAACTATTTGGATGCTATTATAAAGCTGCAACTGATGATTATTATGTTTTATGCAACCGGTGTATGTTACATTATGTACGCAAACATGCAGGATATTTTCCACACCTATCCGGACGTTGGCTATTTATTATTGCTAACTTGACTGTGGAGCCCTGCCCATGCAAAACTGATGGTAGAGGGGTGTCTACAGTGTAGGGACACTGACGAAGCTGCCGTACTGAGAGAGAACGTGAGAACATGTCTATAAACATGATCTGGATGGTTGCTGTATAGTTGCAACTGATGTTTATAATACTTTGCAAACTGGTAATAAATACTGTGTGGTGCATCTATAAACATTATGTGGATGGTCATTATGAAGTTGCTTAGAAATTGCTTCATAAATGGTTTATAAAGCATATATAAACATTATTTGACTGTTTGTTAAGAGTAAATAGACTATTACCTAACGTCCATAAATATATCCATGTTTTTTCAAGGAATAATTCTAATTCCGAGACTTTCTATATTGTGACCCACTAAATGAAGTAGAATGTATAACGGTGGTCAGGCAGGTTTTCTTAAGAGGCTGGAAGAAGTTAGAGCTGATCATCGTGCGACCATATGGATTATACATTAATGCTATGCTGCTGTTAATGCTCTGATGTGTTAACTATAAGGAAAGGCAACACAGGACAAGTAGGACTTTGTGCAGATTATATTGAAGATAAATTGACATTAGAACTAGTAGATAACACTGGAAGTCTCTGGAAAGCAGGAGAGCAGATATTTGTGTTTGCAGGTCTGTATGTGCATGTGCATGCACAGTATATGAGTATGCATATCCTGTGTGTATCAATATGTGGGTAGGTGCATCTGTGCAGGTATGTATGTATGTAGATATAAGCAGTATTTTCTCTCTTTTTGTGTATGCATTAGAGATTATTTGAGATTGTTTTATATAGTTTACAATATAAATAATAATAAAAACAAGTTGAATGTGTGTTTGAAAGTCTGTCTTTTAAGACAGATATAGGCAGAACGGTTGGTTTTGTAAAAGAAATGACATTAGCTGACACTACAGCGATTTACGCAGAGAGTGACAACAAAATAGATTTGAATTCCTGGATCAATATAATACGTAATGAATACTAACAAAAACAACAGCCCAGGAGACAGTGTCATGACATTATTTCTGTGAGCTGATTGAGTGATTAGAATGAATAAAAGGAGGAAAGTAATACCTCCGGAGAGATGGAAGCAATTTTTTTTCTTTACCAAGATAAGAGAAAATTAAAGTGAGTAGAGGAGGGAGATGAGAAATATGATATGAATCAGTAGGGAGATGTTGACGTGCAGAAGTTCTTAAAGAGTTGAATTTCCAGCCTGTGACATAAAACTAGGAATGATTAAACTTCTCTAAACTCAAGCGAGAAAGTCTTTCTGCAATTAACAAACCAGGATGGGTGTTGGCTGACAATTTACTTTACGTAAATGAACACTGAGCTCTCATCTGCAGAGTTACACAAGTGTGTGACTGTGTGTAACTTCCAGTGCAACACCTTTGTGTAGAACTGTCATGACACTTCAGGATGTTAAGTAAGCCCTAACACGCATCATAATGCCACGCAAACAAACCATGAAAAACTCACTACTTGTTTGAGTGTGTTGACAGTGGGTGTGTGTGCAGCGGCAAGTAAGGAGGGATAACGATCATGAAAGTAAGCAAACCGCCTTGTAACATTTAGCCCAGCGTAGAGCAAACCACCACTGTGCTATGGTGCAGCATTGTGTATTTACTGGATTCACTGGCAATATTAAAGACCTATGTGTAGAATTTGTATGTTGTTACTGCATCTTTTTAATGTTATGGTTTTGTTTGTAGAAAAATGAAAGCTCCAGGTTTCTTCAAAATCAGAAATCCAACACATAGGTACTAATCCAGCTAGTTATTTTGTTTAGGCATTTTTGTCTTTATTGGATGGTTGTAGTAGAGATAGAGAGAAGAAATATGAGGAAGAC
>JAJHUR010140503.1:52336-67679 GCA_027495735.1 Lutjanus campechanus | reverse complement strand
TAAAAAAAAGAATTCATAACCTCTGAGGCTTCAGATTCCAATGGATCAGACAATTTTCAACATATTCTCAACTATTTCAGTTCTGAGGTCCCATCTTTCGCTGTGTAATTAATTCATATGTTTTATTTATCCAATAAATTCAGGTCAATTCTTTATCAAAATGCCAAAACAGCTCAGAGTTTTTAACAGTGAGACGACCTGGAAATAAAATATGAAACACACAGGTAATCTTTTTTCTTTTTATTTAACATTAGTTAAACTGCTACAATCAAAAAGGAAGCAACACTGTGAGAATTAACAAAATATAGAAAGATTATTGAATAAAACAATATCATAAAAATCAATTCAGACTCATGAAAAATAAGGTACGTGGTTTAAAGTTTAAAAAAAGGAATAACAACCAGTATTTTTCACAAGACAAACATCAGAACAATACATGAAAATATCATGAAGGATTACTGAAGGGCATCAAAATGATACGATTCGATCAAAGGCAATAAGTTTGAATCCAAAGTATTTCTCAACATCAAAAAAAGAAAAACGGTGACACAATATCAAATCATTTTTATTCAACTGTCTTAGTTGATGTTTTCAGTTTTATGCCTTCTCAGAACATGAATAGTGTTGAATTATATAGTGAGACAGTCCAGGCAGTGACCTGACAGGTGGACATCAGATCACGACCACATACAGGTGAAGATTAAAGTATAATCTAGTTTCCAAAAATACAAGAGCACCTTTAGAAAAAGTACAAGTTTAACACAAGTATGAGATAAACACAACAGATCAGAATCATTGTTTCTCTCTAGTGCCCCCCTGAGGCTGTAACGCTCATCACACACAAGGAAAACTGAACTACCACAGAGCTCTGAGATACGATAATACTACAGATTACCTTTCTGTAACATGCTGATGCTGTGCCTGCAGGGCATCATGGGACAGGCTTGGAGGACTTAAAAACTGCCCATATAAATGGGGGGCATTAGGATTTTTGTTGCGTATGAGGAAAGTGGTGTTTACTTTGGAGTTTTCAAATATTTCTATGCTCTAGTAAAGCCCCTTAAATTGCTTTGTGTCTGAATGGTGTATAAATTCTTCAAGAGCCGCCATTGTTTGTTTGAGACAAGCTGCTTCTTGCCGTTGTCACAGGTGTGATTTTACGCCTGTAGCTGTCAAGAGTCTCTCTAGAACACGGATTGGACTCAAACAACTAATGTGAACCTTTGAAAAATGGATTCTTGTATAATGTCATGAATCCAGCTGCCTTGCAAGGTAAGGCTTCTCCAGGGAGGCCCCAAACAGTTTTGGGGAGGCTCAGTGAAAGAAATTGAGTACTACATTCGTTATTGCATTAATTGTTAGAACGACTGTAAAGAATGGCCTAGATATGTGTGATCAGGTTAAAGACGGATTTGACTGTTTATCCCAATTTATCAGAATCAGAAACTAATAAATGACTGAGGACAGACCACCACAGAGTAGTCTGAAGTTATCTAAAACAACAATATAAGACTGTTCTTTGTTAACTGTTGAATATCTATGGAATCAAATCAAATAATCCTTATAAAATAACCTCGCCATAGACAATGTTACACGACTCATAGTCAGAGCTACAACTTGAATAGACCCCATGTTGTTGGTGTTAGACCTCACATTTCAATTCATGTACTTTTTCTTTTTACTTTATGTGCTGGAGATGCTCATACAAAGTACTGCTGTTGCATACATACAGTTAGGACATATCAATTCCTCATAACTTATTTCCTTAAATTTGGACCTTCTGCTCATACACCCATCACAAAGGATTGTCAGAATAGCCAGAAGAGCATGCTGGCTTGTGTACTACAAAATGCGACCAGATGCAGTCGGACATCCAGGTATTTTTGGTGCATTTTACTGCATTTGACATATTATGTATAAATGTGCCACTTCCTAAACTAGCATACTAAACAGTGTGGTAATATGAGTGTTTGGAATGCAGAGTTAATCTTTTGTCACTTCCTACCAAACCACAGTGTGAGCACATTCTCAAGAGTGTGATTATCTGTAAACATCTCTGCATTTAATTTCATTTGCAAACTCACTCATGAAACATGAGTTCAGGCTTAGTTTTTTTTATGTCTGATTTAGACACACTTGTGACTCTTCAGCTGGTACGCCCAGGTGAAGTTCTTTTTACATTTGTCACACCAGTATGGTTTGTGTCCTGTGTGGACACGCTGATGCTCTGACAGTTCAGATAGTGTATAAAAACATTTGATGCAGTTTTGACACTGGAATGGTTTGAGACCCGTGTGGAAAAGCTTGTGTCTGCGATATGAAGATGCACTACTGAAAGTCTTTGCGCATTGTGAACAGCTGTATGGTTTCTCTCCAGTGTGGATACGTTCATGGCTTGCTCGTGTTTGTGACGATCTGAAGGTTTTCTCACAGTGTTTGCACTTATAGGGTTTCTCTCCAGTGTGGACACGTTCATGACCCTGACACGAACTGGAGGAGCTAAAGACTTTCCCACATAACTGGCATGGGTAGATTTTTTCCGGTTTCAATCCAGTGTGGATCCGTTCATGTTTGTTGCGGTCTGATGAGGTAATGAAAGATTTCTCACAGAATCTGCAGAGGTACGGTCTCTCGCCGGTGTGAATACGTTGATGGAGTCTTAGGGATTGTTGTTGAGTAAAACATTTCCCACACTGGTCACAGGGGTGCAGTTTCTCACCAGTGTGAATGACTTGGTGACTCCTGAGGCGATCTGATCGAGAGAAAGATTTACCACACTGGTCACAACTGAAGGGCTTCTCTCCCGTGTGAGTGTGCTGGTGTTGTCTCAAGTTAAAGACAGTCGTGAAAGCTTTCTCACACTGTTCACAGCTGTAAGGCTTCTCTCCAGTGTGAACTCTCTGGTGAATCTTTAATCGATGGGATGTTGGGCATTCTTTCTCACACTGTTGACAGCGGTGAGCTCTGGCTGTGTTTGTGCCTCTCTGTTTCTATAACAACAGAAAAAGATAAGGAGAAAGAGTATAAGTGAAGTGCAGTGGTGGACTGAAGATAAATGTTATGTAATGTCTCCGGTTTGTACGGTGGCCCTGAGAGCGCAACCCACTGCAACTCAAGAAATAACACATAAACAGACAAAACATGAGCTAATGAAGACAACAAACACAAATTTACAACATTTAAAAATCATACTGCAAATGGAGAAAGGCGATAGTGAAATGTTTCCAGGACATTAAGTGCTGTGTGTGATTCATGAAGTTATTAATGCTGACTCCATGTATCATCTTTTTAATTATCTAATTAAATCTGGAAATTGGTTAAATGGGTCAGAATTGTGAAAATATGGGATTTTTTTCAGCTCTAGTAAATTTTTAAAAAGAAAAATGAAAAAAGAAAGCTTTTTTAAAAGTCTATCTTAAAATATAATATCTAATAAACAAGAAAACTTTTGTTATTTTGTTTTACATTTAGGGTTAAAGTCCTTGTTAAGCCCATTAAATCTGGTTTTCAGACATTTGTAAAAATGAAAACTCAATCTCTCACGTTTAGTGTTGATTCATTTATACCAACTACACTTTATCATTTAATACCAATTTAAAAATATCAAAAGTCTGGCATGGGCCTGAAGGGTACCTTATGTACCCTTTAAGCCCATGGGTATTCAAAATAAGCCCACTTCATTATTTGCTGATAAATATATATTTCAAAAATCTTAACAATACAAAATTGCTCTGTTGCAAATGCAGAAAAAGCACAACTTGCTCATATTCTTTGGAACACAGCCAACAAATTCTTAATTAACAAAAAAATAAATAAATGTACACTGTTGTCATTTTGAATGCATCTCTCTCCAATGAGATGCTATTGGCATTTGAAAGTGGTCAAATTTCTGTTTCTGGTCCAGGTTAACCACATTTATGCTGATATTTAAATATGGGTGTTAGTTATACTCATTGACCCCGGACAGTGTGATCGTTTCACCTGTGTTCCCTTTAAACACACCTGGTAAAAATGTAGATTAAAACAAAGGTAACTAAACACATTTATTGACTATTTAACAGTTATACAGTATATACTACATATAAAAAATAAAACTATACATGCTTATCATTATTTAGATCATTGTAATGAACCATACTATGCAGTTACTGTACTGATGTAGCGTGTGGTCTGTTTGCTAGCAGAGTGAAATACATATTCTGATTTCAAAAGAAAATATATTACTAATTAAAGTAATATTCTCACATATGTCTCATTGAAAACTCCAGTTGCTTAACTTTTGATAACACACACACACACTTAACAAAAAAGATATAGAAATATGCAAAAAAAGAGTTCCTTTTGCAACATCTTTGACACCAGCAGACACATCACACTTTACAAATCTGAAAAACTGACCACTTCATTTAAATGAATGAAATCATTTTTACAATTTACTTAACTCAAACTGCAAATGAGCTGATACTGTATGAAGGTCAGTAAATAATATTTAGTTGTTTTTTTTAAATAGAAAATTACTCATTGGGGATTTTGAAGTGTTGGAAAATTACTGTTAATCTGAGATAAACGGGGGTTTCATTAATAACGCTCTGTGGAAAATCCACACTAAATGTTTGCATACATAAAAATTAGATGTACTGTACGTACACACAAGAAAATTGTATGTAATATTAAATCGTGTGTAAGCCTGCCAGTGTGCCATTTCCTTTTAAAAATCCCAAACCAACTTGCACAAGCCCAACACACCACCTGCTTCAACCCCACAATTCTCCATAAATGTCTAACACACTTCATTGCCCTCTCCATGCCCACATTCAATCATAAATGGTCAACGTAAAGCACCTTGCAGATGTTGAGAAATAAGCAACATGTTGTTCACATTGAATCATGGCAACATCCAAGAGGAAGACCGTTATACCGAGTGTCTCCACTGTATTTAAATTTTAAAGACTGATTGATTACACTGTGTAAAATGGTCGCACAACAATCTGTGGTATCGCCCAACTTAGGATATCATTTGAAGATGGAAGTTGGACACATGAACTTGATTTTATTTAAGATAAACTGTGTTATGTTTAGGACTGATAATGAGGATATGAAGTGTAACAATGGAGCAAGATGTCACAGACTATTTCCAGACTTTGCAATTTTACAATCACTGTGCATGTGGTGAAGGAGTGCTGGGTGAGGTGACTAGAGAAGGCAGAGTGTGTGTTGCAGCTACTATGAAGTCTCCAGTGAAGTCTAAGAGCAGTCATTCATGGCTGCGATTGTAAAATACAAAAACAAGTAAAAACATTTGCCTTATTGTTGATTATGCATTGTAATAAAAGGTTATCTTAGAAACTACTGATCCTCTATTCTGCAATCATTTAATTCTATTTAATGTAAAATCCAGCCATCCCTTTCTTCTTATCCTACATCGTCATGTGACATTCAATTAAATGTGTCACATCCATTATTATACATCCTGAATCATCATCTCACCATTGGCGTCACCAATCTTTGATTTTTTACTTTATAGAACCCAATACACTATCATCAAGTGACATACACATATTTTATCCCTTCTATGAGCATATGCAAAATTTTTTTAATGAGGCCCACACCGACTCTAAATCTGCCAATGTGAACCTGTGACATTATGAAATCCAAGTTTTTATTAGTTTCGATTTAATTACACTTATACACTCACTCATGACCAATGAGGGTCCAGGTTTAGCATTTCAGTACCTGGTTTGGACACACTTGTGTTTCCTCAGCTGGGTTGTCCAGGTGAAGTTTTTCTTACATTTGTCACACCAGTATGGTTTGAGTCCTGTGTGGATACGCTGGTGCTGGTAGAGTGCAGATGATGTATAGAAACATTTGTCACACTGCTGACACTGGTGGGGTTTAACTCCACTGTGGTAAAGCTTGTGTAAATGAAATGAAGCTGAACATCTGAAACTCTCCCCACATAGTTCACAGCTGTAAGGTTTCTCTCCAGTGTGGACACGCTCATGTCTTGTGCGTTTTCCTGATAATCTGAATGTTTTCTCACAGTATTTACACTTGTAGGGTTTCTCTCCAGTGTGGATACGTTCATGAATCTGAAACGAGCTGTGGGAACTGAAGACTTTGCCACAAAACTGACATGGATAGATTTTTTCTTTAGTGTGGTTGTTTTTGTGTTCCGTGAAGGAACTTCGGTGAGTGAAGCTCTTCCCACACTCCTCACAGCTGTATGGTTTCAGTCCAGTGTGGATCCGTTCATGATTGTTGCGGTCTGATGAAGTAATGAAAGCTTTGTCACAGAATCTGCAGTGGTATGGTTTCTCTCCAGTGTGAATGCGTTGGTGAGTTTTTAGCCCTTCTAGGCGAGTGAAACTTTTCCCACACTGGTCACAGCTGTATGGTCTTTCTCCAGTGTGAACTCTCTGATGAGTCTTTAATCGTTGTGATGTAGTGAATTCTTTTTCACAGTGTTGACAGCGGTGAGATCTGGGTGTTTTTGTGCCTCTCTGTTTCTATAGCGACAGACAAAGATACAGACAGTGTATAAGTGAAGTGCAGTGGTGTGCTGAAGAAATTATTTTATTACCTACGGTTTCAATGATGTGGCCCTGTGAGCTCAACACAGTACAATTTAAGAAAACACTCATCCAGACAAAACACTACCAAATGAAGAAAAGCTATTTGACAACACATTTGTAATGCTCCCCATACCCATAAAGTTGTGACACTTTGTAAACCATAATTAAAAGCAGTATGCAATGACTAGCAAATACTTTAAGACCCAACTTTAAAACCTATATTCAATTGAATACAGTACAAAGACAAGACATTTAATGTTTAAACTGATAAATGTTATTTTTATAAATATAATTCTGAATTTGATGCCTGCAATATGTCTCAAAAAGTTGGGATAGTGCAAAAAGACGGGTAAAGTTGTGGAATGCTAAAAAACAAAAACACTTATTTGGAACATTCCACAGATAAACAGGTTAATTGATAAACAGGTGATGGTATCATGATTGGGCATTAAAGGCCCATCCTCACAAGCCTCAGCTGTACAGATCCATGGATGGGGTGAGGTTCAACACTTTGCCAAAAGCTGCCTGGGTAAATAGTCAACCAGTTTAAGAACAACGTTTCTCAACACAAAACTGCAAAACTTCACCATCTACAATTCATAATATCATTAAGAGATGCAGAGATTCCAGAGAAATCTCTGCACGTAAGGGGCAAGACTGAAAACCAACTGAACTGAACCCCAAAAGCAACACTGCATTAAAAAGCTAAATTATTGTATTAAGGATATTGCATGGGCTCAGGAACACTTTGGAAAACTGTTTGCAAAATCTACAAATGCAAGTTAAGACTCTGCCATGCAAAGCAAAAAACAATTATTAACATACAGAAACACTGCGAACTTCTCTGGGCCTGAGCTCGTCTGAAATGGACTTGAACAAAATGGAAAGGTGTGCTATGATCTTACAAGAAAAAGGGCCATCCAGAATGTCAACAGCACAAAGTTCAAAAGTCAGCATCTGTGATGGTAAAGGGATGTGCTAATGCCCATGGCATCATGGGTAACTGTCACATACGTGAAGGCCCCATTTACGCTGAAAGATAATCCAGACAATGCCTTTTTCATGGGTGTCCCTGCTTATTGCAGCGAGACAATGCTAAGACACATTGGGCACATGTTCCAACAGTGTGTCTTCATAGTAAAAGAGTTCAGGTACTAGACTGACCTGCCTGCAGTCCAGACCTGTCTCCCATTGAAAATGTGTGGTGCATTATGAAGCACAAAATACGACAACAGAGACCAAACAGGACTGTTGAGCAGCTGAAGTCGTTTATCAAGCAAAGTTTCTACAATTTGTGTCCTGTTTAGTGAACGTTGTTCAAAGTGAAACATGCCCCTTGTTCCAATTTTTCTGGAAAGTGTTGTGGGCATCGAATTCACAGGAAAGTGTCACAGAGAAAGTGGTGAAGTTGTAACTTCACACCCAGGCCTAATCAGGCGTTGCTGCAGTGTGTATGGGGGTTTATTTGTGTTTAGAGCTTAACCGCTGTGAAACAATCAGGAAATAACGATTTATTTCTCTTTCGACCAGTGCTGAGAGCCGCCTCTCCCCATTCAGTGTGTACCATGGACACACCGCTGTGCTGCTCGTGTCCGAGGAGGAAGACCGAAAAGACACTTTTGCAGCTCATAATAAAAACTCATTGGGCTGCAATTACAGAAGTGGTGCATGTTGTGTCCCAGGAGAAATGGACTGTGTCTCAGATGAAACCAGTAAAACCAGACCAGTAGAAAAATAAGGAAACGGGAGGAGAACAAGGAGCACCTGATCTGTCACCTGATCTGTCAGCCCAAGAGACTCACCGCAGTTATTGGAAATATCTTCAAGTGAGATTTAAAAAGTGAGGGTGATAGACCTTACGTCCAGCGAGGACTTTCAGCCAATGATAAACATGACAATTAACTTTCATCTTAGTTGTTATTTGGTGAGCTCTAATAAATGAATAAAACAGTTTGTACAGGGGCAAGTAAAAGTTTACTTCAGCCAATTAGATTTCTGAAAAACAAACAAACAAAAGAACATTAACATGGAACCTGGTCTCTGATCAGTTACAGTAACAAACCACACAATGAAAGTGCAGGAATATTTAAAAAAGAACAATGGAAACATGTTAATTTAACTTATCAACACTCTCTCTGTTCACACACCAGTGTGAATAAATATTAAAAAATAAATATGAATCACGCTGATCTCAAGTTAGTAACAGTATCGTAACAAAACACACAAACCAAACTGCACACTGACCATGGCTGCTGTCCTAAAAATATTCAGGTATCTCAATAAACATATGAACATCAGGTTTTTAACCATGTGATCATCATAAACAGCCATGCAAAGCTTTTTTTAAACGCTGGAATAGATGTGTATCGTATCCTGATGTTGAAGCTGCACAATAACCGACTCTGTCGAGCATCTGCTTGTCTGAACACAAAATATGTTCAGACAACCAACACACAGTTTCTCTTTGACACTCTGCTCTGTCAGTTCTGCCAAGGACATTTTTACCTGGTAGCACTGCTGGTATCAAAGCTTGCATGTGGCATTTTACACATTTTAGCTGAGCACTTGGTGAAAATATGAGTTTAGAGGAAATACACATACTGACAAGGTGGATAAATGGTTGTATGATGGTTGTATGAGTTTTACAGTCACCGACATGTCATAGATTACACAACATGTCGGTGGATGTGGAGTTAAAACTCAAATAACAAAAAGGACAGTGTGAGGGGACAGAGACTGTGTCAGCTGAAGATTAAGTTTCACTTTGGTTTCTGTTTGGTTTCATCCGTGCATCGCTGACAAGAAAAAAAAACCTATTTCATTCATTAATACACCCGTGTGGAGGCCCGAAACACACACACATGCACAAACAGGACGTACAGACATGCAGCTGAGAGACGTGTCAGAGCGAGAGGGCTGCACACATACATACAGTCAGGCGCCCCGAGCAGTTGGGAGTCTGGTGCCTTGCTCAGGGGCACCTCGACAGTGCCCAGTTTTTACCTTCGTCTCTTTTCTGTTCTCCCTCTATCATTCATCCCTCTCTCCCTCCTGTTCTGAACAAGGAGGAAATCACTGATTGTGTTCAGAAAAGCAGCAGAAACACAACGGTTCTGTCATGCGGTGCTTCAGTGTGAACAAGCTGTTAAACGTGTCCTGTATTATTCCCCCAAACTGCCACAAATCTGAGGACTGATTGTTGCAAAGTGTTTCTACCAGTGCAGGTGGACGAGTGTACTTACTTGCTCTTCAGCAACTCCCTGGTGATCAGAGGCGACTGTTGAATACATGATATCCATACTCATGTAGTCGACAGCTTCTTGTTCCTCCCCGTCTCGCTCCTCCACTGTTACCTCGACAACCTGGCCTGACTGGACATGAGGAGAGAGACAGACATGATTACAGTTAATAGGGTGGGGTATTAACATGGTTATAAATTCAGAGCCAGATTTGTTGGATTTCTCTGACAAGGATGCGCAAAAGGTTGCACAAATTAACCGCATCAGAGCTCCAGAGGACCAAGGTTTGATTGACAGCTTTCACACCAGCAAACACACCACGGTCCGTTTTAACTGGACCAAACAAGGCAACAAAGACTCTAAAACAGGACTAAATGTAGTTTAAAAGTAGGGCTGAACAATTTTGAAAATATATCTAATTGTGATTATTTTGACTGATACTGTCATTACGATTTGATTTGCAATATTAGAGGTGATGATAATTGTTACGTCTTTATTCTTATTTTGGTTGAAAAATATGTTAAAATGACTTTACATGATTTTCTTTTTGCAGGATGTCTAAAGATTTACAGTCGGTTTGTGTATTTAGAGTAATCACTTTCATTATTCTTTTTAGGAAACAAGTCAAAATTCTCTGGTTTGAGCTTCTTAAATGTGAATATTCCCTCCTCTCTGACAGTAAACTGAATATCTTTGAGTTTTGAGGAGTTTTCTCACCATTTTTCTGACATTACACAAACCAAACAACTAGTTGATTAATCGAGAGTACAGCCGACAGATTAATCAATTATGAAAATAATCGTTTTGCAGCCATAAATAAATTCTCTGCTCTGAAACACGGAGGACGTGTCCGCTCCGCTGTCTCAGTGTCAAACATCACTACGACCTGAAAAACAACTGAAACATGGACATTAATGGACATGTCCAGACATGTTTGAGGCAGCAGAGCCAGAGGACAAACAAAGGAAGAAGAAACTCCCTTTTTTCCTTTACACAGACTTTAAGACGCTCATATACTGAAATATTACCAATAAGAATAAATAAAAAACATAAATTAATACAAATTAAACAGATTATTCTGACCTGTTAATGATTCCAGAGCTGATGAACTGATGAACACACACAGAACATTAAACGTGTTTTAAACAGCACGTTGTCAGAAATCACGACAGATGAACTGCGGTTATATTTGATGTGTTTTTTTCTTCATGTTTCTTACGTTCAGCGTCAACCTCACAATGAGACAGAAAAACCGGAAGGAGCAGCACGACGTGGTCAAACGTCACTCTGAGCCTGAATAATGTTGATGTCTGAAGTAAAGAACATTAATTAAACACACAAAGCGTTTTAAAGTCACCTCTTGTGGAGAACCCATGCTTCTTTCTTCTTCTTCGTCAGTCAGCCGTCCTGAAGTCAGACAAAATGGTCGCCTCACAATGCAGGGGTCGTGTCCAGAAGGGAACCCTTTATTTGCGAAGCTCTCGCGAGATTTGTTCGCTTTATTTCTCCATTGTGGCAGCTGTACTGTGTGTTTTCTAATGTGGTAACACTGTGGTTAAGACTTTGACAGGGTTGGGGACAGAAAACACTTTCTTACAGTTAAAAGAAAGATCTGGTTTGGGTTAAAATGATCGCTCTCGCGAGATCTTTTCGGGGCTTTGGAGCTGATGGACCTGTCGCGCATGCGCACTGGATTCAGCACTGTAGCGCTCAGTCGGTCGTGTCTGGACAAGTACCACAGACTCGTGAGACTGATCATCTAAATCCAAACCAGGATCTTTTCTGAACCATGAACAAACATTTGAATGTTTTAAAGAAAGAAATTTTTTAAAAGCAACAAGCTTTGGTTGCTTGTAGTTATGAATTGTTGTTGTATGCAGGGCTGCAACCATGAATTGGTATTGACTATTAATTGACTATTAAATTAATTGACAACTATTAATCGGTCAATCATTTTGAGCCATTTTTTCCACATTACCATATTATCCTGATACATTTATGCACACACTTTATAAATAAAAATTAAATGCATTGATTTCTGAGTTAACAGGTCATCTCAGTTTTTACCTGAAAACAAACTGAGATAATCCAAAATTTCAAGGCTAAAGCTCAGAGATTCATGTGTGTCTAAAGAAGAAAAGTAAATTATCTCAACAAAACTTTATTAGTTGGTAAAACTTAAAAATTTCTGTTAGGCTCAAAAATCTATCGAGGTAATTTGTCTTGAAAGTTTGTATTTTCTCACCTTTTTCGTTTTTACAGTATAGAACATTTTATCCTGCTTCATAAATGAGTAACAATAAATTCATTCTGGCAAAATTAACAGGGTCTTGTTTTTTCTTCTCATCAATAAAACAACCTACTCGTTTTAAATGCTTTATAAAAGCTGTACTGCAGATATAAATCTTAAATTTTGCAGAATATCTTCCAAAGCGTAATTTATTAGTGGAACCCAAATTACATTTCCTGTGACCCACAGACTTTTTCTTCCTCTCCCTTTTGCAAGTTTTCATCAGAACAGACAAACAAGTTCGATGTCACTGTTTTGCAAAATGCAACTGTCAGAAAAATATGCTGGCGTCCATTAAGGGAACTGAAAACCTCTGAGGTACACGATGCTGATGGACTAGATCATTTGGAACAGGTTCTCAATGGTTCTGGTTCTCAGTTCACATTCACACCTGTGTAATTTGCTCCAAGTGTGTTTATTCATCCAATGAACTCTGATCAATTCTTTATCAAAATGCCAAAACAGCTAAAAAATATTCAACACTGGGAAGATCTGTGAATAAAATATATTCTGGTATATTTTTCCTCTTTTTATTGAACATTCATTAAAGTACGATCAAGATATAAGCAACAGTGTTTAACATGAGAGAAAAACTAAATACAGAAAGATCGTTAAATAGAACTTAATAAAAAATGATTCGACTAATGAAGAGTAAAAGAAATACTTTAAAACATTAAACAAGATAAACAATTAGTATGATGCAGGACAAACATTAGAAAACTACATGAAATAATGAGATATATCAATATCATATACAGGATTATTGATTACTCTCAGCCACAAGAGGCTCAAAGTACAATCTAGTACAGAGAACAGGAGAACATTTCCAAAGAGTACAACAAGTACGAGATGTACATAACAGATCAGGAATCTCTGGGCCTCATGCAAGAACGTTTTTGTATTCCCATCTTTAATTTCTCTCACTATTTTTGTATGAACGCACCAAAATAGCATCAAAGAGACAAAAGAGGAACTTTACGAGTTTGACGTTCTGCTTTTAGAGATCCAGAAAGGAGAACCTGTCATTTTAACAGCATCAGCAGTGGAATTAAAAGAGCCGCTAAAGCAAAGAAACAGGACTGTCACTGAAAAGATGAAATGTTGCATTATGAAAATGAAATAAGACAGAGGACATGGACAGAGACTTTATAAACCTGCATGTGCAGATATATGAACAATACACCTGACTGCAGGTAATAATAGAACATTGAATGAATGACGAGAGGCTTTATATGTGGATTTATAATTATAGTTTGAAATACAGTCAAACAGGATTATACCAACATAATTATTAAGTGTAATTCATTTTTTAAACTCAAAATGTCTTCAGACTAATGAAACTGTCATTAGTGAAAAACTTTGGTTTGGATAACAGCAGACTGACTGCACGCGACTCTACGACAGGTCTGGACCACTCGGAAAATGTTTGTATCAACAAGAAAATTCAATATACAAGAAAATTGGTGAATGCCACAGCTTCTTTCAAATCACTCATGGTCACAACTCAAGGACAATTCTGTTTGTATGAGAGGTTCTTGCATGAGGCCCATTGTTTCTCACACACAAGGAAACTATTCTGAGAATCCTCTCAGAGCTCCCAACTTCACCCAAAGATTTCTAGAAAAGAGTCCAGGCTTTGGGGTTTCCAAGATTCAGGAAAACTCTCTGAACAACTCTGAGCAAAGGACAGAAACTTTTATCGTCGGGAGGAGAGGTGGTCGACCCCGTTTACTAGGTGGGACAAATGCTTTTAAAAATGAGATTGGTTGATCCAAAAAAGAAAAAAAAAAGGAAAATATGCACTTGGAGTGATATTGGGCAGAAAATGAACATTAAAATTGATACAATTTAGTCTTTATGTTATTATGAATATTATTTAGGAGCTCTATTAAATTGTAGTCCACACTTGAAAAGTACTGTAGTCTACAAAATATTTTTTAAAAAGGCTTATTTACACATTAATCTATTCACATGCTAATAGTTGTTATATTATTTGTTAATTTATCTCCCATGCTAGTAATTTTAATACTAAATACATTTGATATCAATGGGAGAAGCCTGCTCTGTTCATTAATGCCCTTTTGTGATCCTGCTGTGTGGACGTCCAGTGGAAATGAACTGCGTCTCAATATGAGACGGTGAAATCGGGGTAATTGTTTGACCGCTCTGCTGATGGACAGTCAAAGTCATCACTGCTGCACTGTTGCAAATATCTTTTGTCATTACTTTAAATTCTGGCATTATAGAGTTATATTACGTTGGAGAGTCGTCTGCTTTGTCTTATTTTCTTTTCTTTTGTAAAACACTTAATGACAAACATTATTCCTGCACAGTTTAATCTGTAGTGTTTCATTAACTCATTGGCATTCAGCATTTGGAGAATATTTATCTCTCCTTGTCTTTCTGCCTTTTTCTCCTCCATTTAACAAACTTTTTTAAACCAGGATTTACTCTTTATTTTAAGGGGAAAATCTTAGAAAACATCATAATTTTAAGAATTTTCGTTAGAGTTTCATCACCAGGAGAAATCCTTTGTACTAGGAAGCTTTGTGAATACCACCAGTGGTTCAGAAATAAATCTTACAGTTTGTCTGGTGATGCTGTAGAAGCAGCGCATCCTGGGAAAGGCTTTAGGGACTTTGGAGACCTGCCAGTATGAACAGGTGACATTATCTCCAGCTTTTTCATTACTTATGATGATTGCGATGTTAACTCCAGAGATTTTGGATGGACGTTACACGAGTTAGAAGTAGAAGCACCATTAACATTACATTTAGTTAGAGCTCTCTCAAATCTATATGGGGTTTTTATCTTCAATAATCATTTCCTAATATAACACACTGCACATCCTCAGGAATCTGATCATGCTGAGTAAACACCTCTCCAGATCCACTTTCATTGTCAAACTCACTGATGAAATCTGAGGGTCCAGGTATTTGGTTCACACACACTTGTCTCTCTTCAGGTGAAACGTCACATTTGTGTCTTTGTGCCTGAGTTAACCAGGTGAAGTTCTTCTTACATTTGTGGCACCAGTACGGTTTGTGTCCCGTGTGGACAAGTTGATGTCGTGCGAGATCGGCTGACGTATAAAAATGTTTGTCACAGTCTTGACATGGGTGTGGTTTGACTCCGGCATGAAAAAGCTTGTGTTTGTAATATGAAGATGAACTACGGTAGGCCTTCGGACACAGAGCACAGGTGTATGGTTTTTCTATGGTGTGAAGACGTACGTGTTT
>JAJHUR010140503.1:35420-52194 GCA_027495735.1 Lutjanus campechanus | reverse complement strand
CTCAAACATCAGAGCTTATCAATCTTTAATAGTTCAGCAGTTTAATACCAAATTTCAGTCCCCACTCCTACGTGTGACACACATTGTGCTGTACAGTTTTCCAGATTTAAACGAGGCCTGGAGGCAAAAAATTTGCACCGAGGCATTTTAGTAATCGAGTTACTCGAGGAATTGTTTCAGCCCTACTTCATTTAATTAGGTTAAAACGGGCCGTGGTCCATTTACGTGTTTAGTGTGGTTTATTTAGCTGGTGTGAAAGCTGTCAATCAAACCCTGGTGCAGACCAAACAACCTGACAGGGTCCACCAGAAATAGTGGGTCGTGGTCTGGTTCCAAATGGATCCTGGCACAGAACCAACCACAGTATTTTATGATAGAAGATGTGATTTTAGCACCTTCATCCTGGCTGCGTATTCATCTACACGGTTTCTGGAGTTCAATCTTTAAAACCCTGTCGGATGTTTTCAAATTAGTCACTCATTCTGATCACATGAGCTATTTTTGGTATAGCAGGAGAGAACAATAACAATCTCTGTGGAACTGTTCTCAAAATAACTAAATCTGTCAGTTTGTTATCACAGAGATTGATTCTCCTCCTGATCCACCGAGCTGGACTAACAAGTTTCACTTCTGAGATAAGACTTAAGTTTTAACTTTGTGCAACAGCTTGTTTTTGTTTTGTTCTTTTATTATTATATCATTATTAATATTATTATTTTCTTTTCATTTTTTAAGTGCTGTATATTCTGTTTGATCCACAAAAACCATAAAAATATTAATGCATTAATTTGGGGCAGAAATGTGATACATAGCTGGCAAACCTCACAGCAAAATCATCCTGAGTTTGATTCCCCGGCCAGCTGAGGAGTTTGTAGCTGAGTTGGGGCCTTTCTGTGTGGAGACACTCAAATGTCCCGCTGTTATTACAGGTACTTGAACTAACCACAGACACTCGACTGTCCCGCTGTTACTACAGGTACCTGAACTCACCAGACACATGACCGTCCCACTGCCATTACAAACACTTAAACTGACCACACACACCCGACATTCCTGTAAAATTACAAACACCTGAACTCACCACAGTCACTCAAATGTCCTGCTGTTATTACAGACACCTAAACTTACCATAGACACTCCACTGTCCCACTGTTACTATGGACACCTGAACTAACCACAAACAGCAGGAAAACAAAAAAGCTTTAAAACAAAAAGTAATTTATTTTGAAAAATGTAAACATTCAGCACCAACTCATTGTTCATAGTTCTCACAGTAACAGTTAAAACATTCAAATACTGAAATATTGTCAACAAAAGAAGATAAATAACACAAATAAACACAAATAAAGTAAAATATTGATCTGTTACTTCCTGAACTGGCTGATTAACATGGACACATGATTATCTGGATTTTAAACAACATGTAGAGATGATAAGAGTAGGAGCCTGCACAGAATCTATCACAGCACAGCATGCTGGTTAGATTTGTGTCTGACTTGAGCCTGACTTTCTCTGACATCACGCACACGTGGGCAACAATAGGTGCGTTCGAGATGAACTGCACCTCGCCTGGCGAGGAGACGAGATCAGGCGGCTGCAGCTCGAGGTGGAGACAAAAAGCTGCAGTCAAGTCGGACAGTTTTCAGCAGACTTCAGAGAACAAACAGGAAGAGACACTGACATCCTGTTAGATCACCTGTAGGTTACCTGTTGTTTGCAGACCAGCTCATAGCTGATGAAATAAAGTTCGTTCTTGATCGTTGATTGAAGTTTAAATATAAGAAATCCACCTTCTGTTACATGGAGCATCTGTTCTTTTATCTACTTTGTAAAACACTTTGTACCTGTTATTTTGATGTCATACATATACCCTTTATTATTATTATGAGCCTCTGAATATCTGTTTGTTGACAGACTAATATATCCAGCAATTACACAGAAAATTGCTGGATATGTCAGGCCTGGTTCATCTCAAACACTTATTTATTTCATGACATCAAGGCAGCTGCAGTTTTTAGAACCAGATGCAGCAGCTGTTCTCCAAACACCTGACTGTCACCTGATCGATGTGCTGGCAGGCTCTAATTGGCTCTTAATTTTGACAACAAACCCCACGTGTTGTATAAAATACTATACTACTATACATACTACTAGTTTTCTGATGTACAATGAAGCTCTAATCTGTCAACAAGCAGATATTTTGTGCCTGATAATAATAATAAAGATTATATCTGACTTATCAAAAGAACAGATGTTCCATGTAACAGAAGGAGGATTTCTTCTATTTCAACTTCAATCAGCGATCAACAAAACACTTTATTTCTTCAGTTATGAACCTGGTCTGCAGACTACAGGTAACCTACAGGTGATCTAACAGGATGTCAGTGTCTCTTCCTGTTTATTCTCTGAAGTCTGCTGGAAACTGTCCAGCTTCTCTGCAGCTTTTTGTCTCCACCTCGTGCTGCGGCCGCCTGATCTGGTCTCCTCTCCAGGAGAGGTGCAGTTCATCTCCAACGAGCCAGATGTTTGCTGGTTTTCACTTCCGCTGTGCGCGCTCCCGCGAGCTACCTGCAGGTCTCGACACAACAGCAGCACCACTTTATGAAACATTTCTGACCATCAAAGACGTAAACACGTTTGTATTCTATGTTCACTCGATGATCTTTCAGTGTCAACACCAGATGGAGAGAAAAAAGAAAAAAAAACAGGAGGGAGCCCGAATAACGCTGATCTGTGAAGTAAAGAACATTAATGTCGGCCGACATAACAAACACACAGGAGGAAACACACAAAACACTTTAAAGTCACCTTCTGTCGAGGACTCATGTTAATTCTTCTGCAGTCAGGCGTCCTGAAGTCAGACAAAATGGTCGCTGACGGTCCTCACCAGCGTGTCTCCTCTCAGCGCAGGACTGTCGAGAAAGGAACCGTTGATTTGCAAAACTCTCGCGAGACTTGAACACATTGTGCCCGGTACGCAAAGTAATTCTGTTTTATGATGTTGCAACGCTTGTGGTTAAGGTGTGGGTAGATTGAGGGACAATAAACATGTGTTCAGGGTTATAAAAACAAGATGGTTTGGGTCTGAATTATCCCTCTCGCGAGATCTTTCCATTTTACAAACAAGAGAACCCCAGATTTATGAAATTGTTGCGCATGCGCATATATACACCCAAAAGATCTTGTCGAGAGGGGAACCCCAGATTCGCGAAATATCACGCGAGAGTGCTCATCTGATCCCAAACCACGATCTTTCCCTGACCAGAGACAGATGTTTTTGTTCCTAAAACTTCAGAGACCTCCACCACAGCGCTGTCCACCTGTTGCAAAGTCAAATTCAAGCACCTCTCAGCAACTTTCAAGGTCCATTTTCAAGCTTTTCCAGCACCTCAAAGCTATGCTGTATATCATATCTAACAAATAATTATTATTATGTACTATGTTATGCTGGTGTAATTCTACACACCATGTGTGTATCACAGTATTTGTGCAATTATCCTGCAATTATCCATATAAATCAATATATTTCTACAAGTGAAAGGTGTCTAAATTCTGTGATTTCAGCTTCTTAAATATGAATATTATCTGGTTTCTTTTCTGTTCTGTGACAGTAAACTGGATATATTTGGGTTGTGGACAAAACAAGACATCTGTGAACTGGTCAACATTTTTCTCCATTTTATGACATTTTATGAACCAAACAATCGATTAAACAAGAACATAATCGACAGATTAATCATCAGAGGTGGAAGTAACAATTTACAAATACTCAAATTATTATAATCAAGTAGTTTTTGGGGTATTTATACATTTACAAGTATTTTTTCAAGTCTGTAATTTTACTTGTACTTTTTCACACTATGTAATCTACTTAGTTACTTATAAAACTGAAATTAAAAAAAATTCAGCCAATAAGGTGATCTGAACACAAACAGACCAATGAAAATCAGGATATACAGATGAAAATCCCCAAAGGAATTTGAATAGTTAAAAATGTATTAACTGATATTTAATTAACTGTCTGGAAATTATTGAAATTGCAGCTCATTTGTTGAGTCAGGAAAAATTTGAATAATGAAAAATGACCAAAAAAGCAAAAATTAAAATATATATAATTTCAAAAACATGCATTTGTATAATATAAATTAGTGGTAATTAATCAATTCATCAATAGTTAGTCTTCAAGGTAAAAGTACAACATTTTTTGTCCTAGTGTGGAGGTGAGTGTGACCACTGAGCAGAACAGAGGAGGAGTCACTGAAACTGAAGATTAATGTCAACAATTAATAAGTAACTAAGACTCTAAATAGCTTTTGACAAGAATACTTTTACTTAAATAGTCTTGTAACACCAGTACTTTTACCTGTAACTGATAAACATTTCAGTTGCAAGTTCCCATCAGTGGAGATGAAGGCACACGCAGCATCTGATGCCAGTGGATCAGACTATTTGGAACCAGTTCTCAGTGTTTGATGAGTCCCGTCCCTGTAAAACTGTCGGTCAATTTTTTATCAAAATGCTAAACAGCTAAAAATCTGTGAGAATATGGAAATAAAATATATGTAATATCCAAGTATTTTTTCTTTTTATTAAACATTCATCAAATCACTACGAGAATAAAAACTACAATGTGTAAAATGTGAGAATTAACAAAATACAGAAATATTTTTTAATACAACAGAACTTCATAAAAACCGATTCAGACTAATGAATAATAAACTTAAGTTTTAAACAGTTTTAAAAAATGATAAAGACAACTACACTGCCTGGCCTAAAGAAAGTCACCACCTGGATTTCATTTGTCAAATAGGTAAGAGCAGCACTACTGCAGGACTGCAGACATATTCCAAGATGATAATATCAGGATTCAAAGGGCTCAAAGAGTGAACAAGTGGTTCAGGGAGCAGGAGACAAGCTTCCACCACAGAGTCCAGACCTGAACCCCACTGAGAATCTTTGGGATGTGCTGGAGAAGACTCCACGCAGCGGTCTGACTCTCCATCATTAATACAGGATCTTAGTGAAGAATCAATTCAACTCTGCACAGGAATAAATGTTGTGACACTGCATAAGTTTATCCAAACGATGCCATGGTGAATGCTTGCTGTAATCAAAGCTGAAGGCGCTCCAATGAAATATTAGAGCGTGTGACTTCTTTTGGCCAGACAGTGTAGAATATTTCACATGACAAACAAAAAAGCAACAAAAGACATGAAGTTGATATAAGAGCAATTTGAGTAAAGGCCATAAGTCTGAGTTCCAAGTTCTCATCAACCTCAAAACTACAAAATTGTGCCGCACGATCAAAGCGAGGAAGAGCCTTACATTTTATTAAAATGTCTTTGTTGACGTGTTTCAGCTATACGACTTCCCGACTGCATGTTTAGTGTTGAATTATATACAAGACAACCAAGGCAATGACCTGACAGGTGTACAGCAGACCACACCCACATACAGGCGTAAACTCTCCAGTTTAATCTAGAACATAAGTTAACATTTTGAATAAAACAAACATGACAAATTAGGAATCAGTGTTTCTCTCTAGCGCCGCCCTGAGGATGTCGTTCATTAGACAAAAGGAAACCTGAACTACCACAGAGCTCCAAGTTCACAAACAAATCCTCCAGTCCTGAGGGGGGAGCTACAAAGTGAGATTAATGGGTTACTGAGGTATGTTAGGTGAGATTTTTAAATGTCACAAAGGTGGCTCTTTTTTTAACCTGGCTAGATCACCATGGAAACTCGTGCTGAGATCATAATCTGGTCGGGAGCTGGTTATGTTCAAAAGTGCCGCTCTTTGACTAATCCTTTTTCTTCTGGGGGAAAACTTTACATGAAGTTGCTGAGCTGTATGTTATTAATGCCTCTGAACAAAACCATATTACAGAAGCACAAACCGTCTGTATCGTGCCGCCTGGTTAACAAAGAAAGTTGATAACCATCATCATGATACCTGTTATGTCTGACTGGGGTTTTAGGTTTAGCTCATGCAAAGAAAGCTTGATTGTGTTGAGCTCCCTTCACAGTACAAACCTCTGTCAACTTCACAACTCTATATGGTATTTACCATTTACAACAGCATTAACACATTCTAAGAATCTGATTATGAGTTGTTAATACTTCTACAATTAATTTTATTTACAAACTCACTCATGAAACATGAGGGTCCAGCAGTCTCATTTATAACTGTTGTGTACACAAAAACTGTGCACACTTTCTACACAACACTTGTAATCTATAAGAACAAATCTGACTCTGACCATGCACACAAACATTTTGGAGGCAGGATAATTTGGTGACACACACATGGTGAGGTGGAGAATTGAAGCCAGATTGTAGAAATTAAATGTGAGAGGAATCATTCAACAAATAATGATGTATGTCATGCACCTGATTTTACTTCATATTACACATTACTTATAGATCTACATTATTATAAACATTATTTATTTGTGTATACACTTGTCGTGAGCCATAACTGGTCCATCAGCACCTTTCAGTTTACAGATATGTGCCAACTCAAAACTTAAATCAATGTCAACTCACTATCATCAGTGCTGTCTCACCATCATATTCCTCATCCCCAGAGCACGACCAGAGGGAGAGGGCATGGCCAGAATTATGTTTAAGATCATCATGGGATGAGTAAAAACCATTAAGACATTACAGAACCCAGAACCCGGAATCATTTAGGCAGGGTGCAAAGCACTAGTCTGATTGCTGTAAATCCATAAATACTGCAGAACACCTGTATGTAATGAACTACCAATGAACCACTAACACTAAACCCACATGGCTTATGGCTGCATGCTTTCTCCCCAGTGTGGACACACTTACGTCTTGCGTGGATATGGACTTCCTATGTGGACACGTTCATGAGTTATACATGAACTGCAAGAACTAAAGACTTTCCCACAATATCGACATGGGTAGATTGTTTCTCTAGTGTGGAAGTTTCTGTGTTTATTGTAATAGCTTATATGACTGAATCTTTTCCCACAGTCCTCACAGCTGTATGGCTTCAGTCCGCTGTGAATTGGTTCATGTTTGTTGCGATCTGATGAAGTAAAGAATGTTTTCTCACAAAATCTGCAGTGGTATGGTTTCTCTCCAGTGTGAATACGTAGGTGAATTCGTAAGCTGTCCAACCGAGGGAAAGTCTTCCCACATTGGTCACAGTGATGAGGTTTCTCTCCAGTGTGAATGACTTGGTGACTCCTGAGAGAATCCGTCCGTGAGAAAGCTCTACCGCACTGGTCACAACGGAAGGGTTTCTCCCCACTATGAGTTCGCTGGTGGGTTCTAAGATGATGCGCGTATGAAAAAGTGTTCCCACACTGGTCACAGCTGTATGGTCTCTCCCCAGTGTGCACTCTCTGATGAACCTTTAATCTTTGTGATGTGGGGAATTCTTTCTCGCACTGGTCACAGCTGTATGGTTTCTCTCCAGTGTGGAACATCAGATGAATCTTCAATCGATGTGCTGTAGGGAATTCTTTCTCACAGTGTTGACAGCAGTGAGATTTGGGTTTTTTGGTGGCTCTCTGTTTCTATAGCAACAGACAAAAAGAGTGAGTGAGTATGAATGAAGTGGAGTGGTGAACTAAAACATGTTTTACTGTTTCTGATTTCTATGGGGGCCCAGAGAGCTTAACATACTGTAGCTTAAGAAAAGAAAATACAAGCAAATTAACATCAATTTGACAACACATGCACAGCATTTAGACAACATGATGCATATAACGAGAACAGCAGTCAGTGGCAGTTTGATCAGTCCCGTTTCCCTCTCTCTGTTCTGCTGTGTGCTTTACTAAACTGCACTCACATGGAGCACAGCACAGGAGAAACAGTTGGTGTAAAGCCCCTGTTTGGAGTGCAAGTGAGTTAGACACATTTTTCAATTGCACCCTTCAAACAAGAAATGCATCAGCTGCACCAGCTCTGTGCATCTTCAGTAAGGGCTGTGACTCAAAGGTGTAAATGTGACCTGAACTGTTAATTCTGACTTAAAATCCATGTTCTCAACAATACACACATACATATGAGATTGGTGCCCAGTAAAGAGGCACTGAATAGTCCTAGGTGCTGCAGAATGTGCTAATCCCTGTTAACACATTGACTCATGAAGTTACTGAAGTTGAGTCTGTGTATCATCTATTTATTTTCTGACTCTGCTGCAGCTCCACTCTGAACATGAGCTCGGAGTGACCACTGCATGCATCTCACAGGACTTTTGCAGAGCAAAAATTATAATCTTTATAATCCTGTGAGCATAATTTGACCAGAAACATACTGCAAACAGGCTGCAGTAGATTTCTAGAGAGTTTTTGAGGGTGAGGAGATTTTTAGCTGTGACCAGTGGGACCAGCATCATTTGGATTTCTGGTTCTTCTTGTTGCTTCCGGTTCCTAATGGTTCTCAATTCAGATTCTTTGAGGCGCTGAGGGTCAAAGCAAGTCATTAAAAACTATTTTGATAATATACATTTGTCATGCGAAAAACATTTCATGGTTGCAGCTTCACAAATGTTACCATTTTATTCTTTTCCTTTCAATTACTTAAATAACTATTTTACCAACACAGACAGTATTCTGATACCAGAGCTCTTTTTCTTTCATTTCTGTTCTTATGATGGTTATTATTGTTGTTGTTGTTATTTGTAAGGTCACAGGAGGCTGAAACTGAGCTTTAGCTTAATGTTGTAAAGTTCTGTCAGTTGATGTTGATGGACTGTAGGATTCTGGCACATGATGTTCACAGATGCTGCTGCAGATGAGAGACAGCTCTCATCTTCATAACCCCCATAATGCATTGCTGAGAGTTTAGTAAGCTATTTTATGTTCCAAAATGCAAATGTTAGGTTTTGTTGGTGATAATAATGTACAGTTGTTATTTTCTGTTGGTGTTTATTCACAAAATGGTGGTTTATGTTGGCAACTGTCACTTCTGTGCTGGTTTATAGACTTTTTAGAGGACAAAATGAGTGACGGTTGTAGCATGTTTCATCACTCAACTTAGAGTCAAATGTCCCTGTAACCGTTAAGGATTCCTAGGAAGCAGGAATTTTGACCTTTTTCTTAAAAATAGCTCAAAGGAATTAATTCATGATCAAAATAGTCAAAATAATCATTGCAGCTCAGTAACTGTGTTGTGTGTAAAGTAGAGCTGAATTAGTTAATGACAATTCAAATTTGAAATTGTAATACCAGCTGTTCAGAACTTTAATTGTGGTTTATCATAAACAAGGATCACAGAGCAAAATTGGATTAGATAACAGCTGCGATATGACATTGTGTCAAAACATTTCCCATCTGGTGACCCAGCATCTACTGGGAAAGAAAAAGAAAAGTGACATCTAAGAAAGACAGTTGGCATCTGGTTAAGACCAAAGACATCTTCAGGATAACTGAAGATGCAAAGAGGAGTCACTGAGCCCTGAGCATCCTGTGATTTATCTAATGTTTATTGAACAGCACCACATATACTGAAGCTCTGAGTAGACGCCTACCATGACCCTGTCAGGAATAAACATAGAGACCCGGTTCCAATTTAGAATCTAAAATTACAAATCTAACAACTCATTTAATTCAATTCAATTTTACAAATAGCAAAAATGTTTGTGAGTGCTGTCAATAACAGTCAGAGAGACTGAAAATCAGAATTGGCCAAAATTGAAATTGGCAGGTCAGACCCTTAAAAAATGGAATCGGCCAAGAAAATTGAAATCGGTACATCTCCAGTCAAGTGCAGCATGCAACTTGACGAACCAGAACCAAATGAAAACTTTTTGAAAAAGGAAAATAAGTGTGAGGAAAAAATTGGGAAAACTGGGAAAGAAAAGGCCTGAGAAGTTCAGCCCGAAACGGCCCAAGCCTGTAAAAATTCTGTTCTGTCAAAATAAACGCAGTAATTTTTGGCTGGGCAATATATCGATGTTATATCACACTGTGATATGAGACTAGATATTATGATAGATTTTGGATATCGTTGTGTCCTGATAGCATAAGTGTATAGAACATCGTACAGCCCTAGTTTGTTTGTTTTTTTGTTTATCAGTTTTAGGGTCATGCCTCACTACGGCAGCAGCAAGAAAAGAGAAATGTAGAAAACTATATTTGTGATTTTAAAACATAAATAAGCAACACTCCATCATAAGACTCATAATAATGCCTGAACAGACTGATTAACGTGGACAGGTGAGGGCAAACTGTAGCAGAGCTCATCATTGATAAACACCAACAAAGAAGATTATACGGTTTGTAATCAGCACGTTGCCATAGTGATCATCACAACGTCTGATAGTTTTCACTTCCGCTGTGCACGCTCCCGCGAGCAGCACCTACATTTTTTCCTCACGGTTCAGCGTCAAATTCAGATGGAGATTAAAAAAAACAGGAAGAAGCTACTTAACGTGGCGGAACGTCACTCTGAGCCTGAATAACGTTGATATAAACAGTTAAGAACATTAATGTAGGCCGACACGAACTAACACAGAGGAGGAAACACACAAAACACTTTAAATTCACCTCTTTAGGAGAACTCATCGTCACTCCGCCGTCCTGAAGTCAGACAAAATGGTCGCTGATGTTCCTCAGAGTCTCCTCACGATGCAGGAGTCGTGTCGAAGAGGGAACCCGAGATTTGCGAAACTCTCACGAGATTTGTAACCTATGCGTTATTTTTTTTCAACGTGCCATGTGAGCAAAGGAATCATATTTTATAAATGTGGCAACGCTGCGGCGGTGAAGATGTGTGAAGAGTTACGGACCGGAAGCATCATAACGATCATAACGGAAGATCATAACGTAAATGATCACACTCTCGCGAGATATTTCGCGAGACTGGGGTTCCTTTCTAGACGCTGGTACAATCTGGTGGCCAATCACAGCACGTTATGGCGAAATTAATACAATCGCGCGAGAGTTTGGCAAATCTAGGGATCCCTTTTAGACAGGATCCAGACCCAGAAATTTACATACATACAATATAGTAGAAAACAGAGAAATGTAATAGTACATCATAGATAATTAACACAACAATACAAAAGTAGAAAGTCAAGATTGACGTCCAGGATTCTCTGTCTTTTCAATTCAGTTAATATTTGTTTCAGGACCACATAGTTTATGTCACTCATTGTATTTCAGGACACAACAACCCTCTTGACTGCCTAATGTTTATATTTAAGAATAAAGTGACTGAAATCAGTTTGAAAGACTAAAATATAATGTTAATGTGTCTCATCAAACCTCCTGAGTAACAGCAGTGAGAGGAATCAGCCAGCAGGTGGCAGCACATCACCACACCTGAACCTGCAGAGGAACTTCAATGAGAGACTTTTAAACACTTACATTTTTAATTTTCTTAATTTAGGTCCAATATAAACATATATTTTGCTGCATTTGTGTTTTTTTTATTTATAGATATTTATTACTATTAAAAAATATCAGTCAAAATTTACTGTTTCAGTGCTGTGATATCATTTTGGACAATAAAGTTTATTGTTAAACTGTAAAATATTCTGTTTATTAGTTTGTCACAATTCTTAACCACTTCTGATGGATAATTCAAGAAATGTAACATGTTAGATTAACTTTCACACCAGGAAAACCTGGATACTTCCAACAGTCTCTGAGTTCTTAGTTTTCTTACTGAAGAGCACTTCGCTCCTCAATGATCCTCTTCTGATTAAGTGTTCAACCTTCTAGATCAGGGGTCTGCAACATGTGGCTCTTTCTGCCCTTTATCAGTGACTCCCTGCAGCTCTGACAAAAAATTATTTGAATAACAGTTCTTTTCAAACTTTTTTTTGTAAAATTTGGTTAATAAGTTACACATTCCTACAAGAGAAGAATGTTGAGAATCACTGTAAACCAACAAAAACTACAAATGATCATTGAAATAAGTTTTATTAGACATTATAAATAGGGAGCATTTCAAAATCAAAGCTATCAGAAATAAATTTGATTTTAGCCAGTAGTCCAATTTCAAATTTGATTACGATAACACAGAAAATTCATATTTTATGTTTTTGTAAGGATATATAAATTTTAGGCCCTATGTCACAAATTAAGAGAGAAATGGGAAGATTGTGATGCCTGGAGGAAGCCAGGAGAGGGCAATGAAGAACTGGGAGGGTTGGCAAATATGTCAGAGCCCATCCTCCCATCAGCAGAGTGATGACACAAACAACTGCAGCACTTTCACAGTCTCATATTATAATGATTCTCATTTCATGATCACTGGATGTCCACACCTCGCAGCTCACAAAAGGGTATTCACTGACACAGCAGGCTTCCTCTGGTGAAATCAAATATACAAGCACTAATGTTACCAGCATGGTAAATAAAAAATAACAATGATCAGCATGTGTACAATATGTGCTACTGCACATGTAAGACAGTGTTTTAGACTATGTTTTAGGTATGGCTTACAATTGATTCAACAGAAATACTAAATAAAAAAAGTATTATAACTAAACCAAGACTTACAGTAATAGAAAATGATCTCTATTATCAGGCTTATTTATTTTACTGAGCTAATCTTATTCTTTAAAAGCATGTCTCATACTTAGCAACTGGGCCAACATCATCTCCTCAGTACGATAAAAGTTTCTATTCCCTCTTTGCTCAGAGTTGCTTTGCAAAATTTCCCTAAATCTCTCCTAAGCTAGAAATTGTTTTTTTAGAATAAGTTTGGAACTCTCGAGTGTTCTCAGAAAGTTTGTGAATATCTCCCCTGGTGACGTGAAACACTGCTGGCAAATTCATAACTCTGCAGGTGTTTTAACCTTTACTGTCACTTCCTATTACAACACAGTGTGAGGACATTCTGAAGAACTTCATTATAATGTGCAAATACCTCTCAGAGTTTTATTTCATTTACAAACTCATGAACATCAGGGCCCAGGTTTTGTATTTCATTATCAAGCAAGACGCACTTGTGATTCTTCAGCTTGTGTGACCAGGTAAAGTTTTTGTTACATTTGTCGCACCAGTACGGTTTGTCTCCCGTGTGGATACGCTGATGCCTTGAGAGATTAGACGATGAATAGAAACGTTTGTCACAGTCTTGACACTGGTGTGGTTTAAGTCCAGCGTGGATAAGTTTGTGTTTGCGGTATGAAAATAAATGACTGAAACTCTTCCCACACTGTGCACAGCTGTATGGTTTCTCTCCGGTGTGGATACGCTCATGTTTCGTGCATGTGTCAGCTGATCTGAATGTTTTCTCACAGTGTTTGCACTTGTAGGATTTCTCTCCAGTGTGGATACGTTCGTGATACAGATATGAATCGTAGGAACTAAAGACTTTCCCACATAGCTGACAAGGGTAGATTTTTTCTTTAGTGTGGAAATTCTTGTGTCTTGTGTAAGACCCTAGCTGAGTGAAGCTCTTCCCACACTCCTCACAGTTGTATGGTTTCAGTCCAGTGTGGAGTCCTTCATGTATCCTGTGGTATGATGAAGTAGTGAAAGATTTCCCACAGTGTCCGCAGGGGTATAGTTTCTCTCCAGTGTGAATACGCTGGTGTTTCCTGAGGTTACTTGACTGACAGAATGTTTTTCCACACTGCTCACAGCTGTACGGTCTCTCTCCAGTGTGAACTCTCTGATGAATATTTAATCGGTGTGATGTGGGGAATTCTTTCTCACAGTATGGACAGCGGTGAGATCTGGGGGTTTTTGTGCCTCTCTGTTTCTGTAACAACAGACAAGATACAGAGAGAAAGAGTAAGTGAAGCAGAATGGGGGGCTGAAGATAAAATATTATTATCTCTGGTTTCTACAAATCAACATCAGACATTTTACAAAACATGACCAGCATTTAAAAAATAAAACTGAACAATGGAAGTGTTTTCAGAGGACACTAAAAAGTGGTGAACATGGCCTGTTACCATGGTGTGTGACTCATGAAGTTACTCAGGTCAGGTCTGCGCTTTATCTGTTTACATGTTTATGTTGTGGACTAACTTCTGCTGCTTCTATCAGTCACTTTTATGATTTCTATGGAGATTCAGCATTTGTAACAAATATTGAACCTTTACGATCAGCTATTCTATCTTATCTTTGACCAATCAATTAGTCAGTGAAGGGGAGCATGTTATCTCTTGAATAACTAAACCATCCGTCGTGTACTGAAAGCAGTCTATCAAGTAGCTTACATGGGTGCACACTAACAGCTGTGATACGACATCATGTAAAGATATTTTCTATCTGGTGACCCTGTGACTACTAAGAAAAACTAACTGGCAGTACCAAAGTGTGGTGACAGCTTGGAAAAGGAAAGACAGCTGGTGTTTGGGGAAAACCTGAGATTGAACGTTAAGGCCGATTCTAGAGTCTTTTATCTTTAATAATTCCTCTGGCAGAACAGAGCAGCAATAGTTGTAATAATATCCTCTAACATTGTGCATATATTACCAAGAAGATTTTAGTCTTCAGATTCAGTTTCTGTGTGTAAAATCCCCCACGGTGCCTGCAGCCACACACTCTGCCTCCTCCAGTCAGCTCACCTGTCCAACACATCTTCACATCCTGCATGTGTGAACTGTGTCAAATGGCAAAGTCTGGAAATAAAGCCAGTGACAGCTCGAACACGGCTGTTACACTCATTATCAGTCCTAACCATAATGCAGGTCAGGTTCACCACAACAAAAGGTATAAATAAATAATAATAAGGTGCAGACCACTGACTGAAGCAATCGTTTTGGTGATCAGCATTAGACTTATTGGTGTAAACAACAATACTGCTGTGACACTTGTGTGTAACGTTACAAGATGGCAGCATCAGACAAACTTGGCAGGACTGCACCATCCCAGTAGAAATACAAGTACTGACAACCAGCTGTTAGCAGCAGGAAATACCTGATAGGTGTGTGTGTCTGATATGATTTATATGTTAAATAAATACGAGAGCTGCAATGATTAATCTAATAATCGATTCTTTAATTAATGGCCAGCTATTTTTTTGTAATCGACTCATCCCTTTGTGTCATTTCTCTGAGTCTAGCTTTTTAAATGTGAATATTTCCTGATTTTTCCCTTTAACTTGAGAGGCAGCTGATTCACAAGATCACATGAGAATCCATCTTTCCAGGCTCCGAGTTGTCCGTTTGTGTCTGCATCAGGGTTGGTGTGAGCCAGTCAGCGTCCTAGGAGGGACTACTGGAAGCTATGGGCGTGATTTCAAGTGTGCCAATAGCGAGAAGCATCCAAAGAAGTGACTCGTCTCAAACAATGACTGCTCCTGAGGAGGTTAGCGTAGATACTGTGATATCATCAGTTACATCAGAACTGGGGAATATTTCTTCATTGAAAGAAGAACAAAGACACTGAAAGCTTTTTTTTCCCATTTATAAATTATCATTACCTTGAATACCCCCCCCTCCCCGTTGCACATGTAAATGTGTAATTAAAATATTAATTAAAGTGCTGTTAATGACAGTGAATTAATTATATATAACAGTAAACTTAATGTTGCAAGTCCATAATAATGTTTAAGTGTGTCAGTTAATAAACGCTGCAGCTTCTCAAAATCAATAAAAGTCTCATCTGTTGAAAGACTGAACAATTAATGGAAATTACAATATGATTTTCTGCAATTTTCAAATCGCAGGATGCTCAATATTTGTTAAAAGTCAAATATGTGTCATTTTAAATGAAATACTGTGGTGCAGCAGAGGTGTCCTGGCCAACACATCATCCTCTAGACTTCAGAAAACATCTTTATTTAACAATAACACACCATAATCGTTTTAATGTGTTTGAGTCAAAGTTCAGCTCTGCTCTGCTGCATGGAGGGCTAGAGGTGCTGCTAACGCTAAGCTGCTAACGCTAGCTTAAGTATTAACTTTCAGAGGTTTTTGACTCCAGCCCTGAACAGCAGAATCTTTTGAAGACATATTAAAGTAAATCTAGAATATATAAATCCACCACTGGTTGTGTAGTTATTGATCAATTTCAGCGTTCGGCGTAAAATCTCAGCTGGAGCGAACAAACCGGAAGGAGTTGCTCAACGTGGTCAAACGTCACTCCGAGTCCGAATAATGTTGTAAAGTAAGGATCGATACTGTCTGCCGACACAAACAAACACAGAAAGAACTTTAAAGTCACCTTTTGTGGAGAACTCATGCTTCTTCTTCTTCGTCAGTCAAACAAAATCCGATGTTTCTCACTCGAGAGTCTCTCATGAACACAGAGGCTGAGCTGCTGGATGATACCAACCGTCCCAGGGCTGACAGGGGTCCTCAAAAATACTTCATGAACACAGAGACCATGAATCATCTGAGGAAATGATTTACGGTCCCTGATATTATAGTTTAGCTTTGTAACATCCCAGCCATAAAATGATAGTGTGTCTGTGCACCGTATCTCCCCCCCGAGTACAAACAGTGAATGGTTCAGTCCGAGCCGCTCACCAGTAGGTAGCAGCCATAGACTGTATAAAACAATGTGGGTGTGAAAATGACAACTGTGTCTGTCTCTTATACACATCTCCGGCTTTCACCGCTGCCTCCATCCACTTACAGTTACAGCAGCAGCAGCTCACTGACGGAGCTGCTCTGTCTGCAATGTCGGACTTTTTAAACAGAAAAATAAACGCGATAAACGGACTCTTAGAGCACGAAACACACCGCAACAGCGTTCCTAACATTAGCTGCTCCGGTCCTCTGTATCAGCAGCGACCATAAATCAGCAATTAAGTCATAAGCCAGCGGCAAAATATGATAATACATGCTGATTAGTGCAAACATCCAGGTAAAATAGTGAGAAAT
>JAJHUR010140503.1:21636-35053 GCA_027495735.1 Lutjanus campechanus | reverse complement strand
ATTGGCAAACAAACACGGACACTGCAGCCCCTGTCAACCGCTGGAGGTAGCCGGAGGCCGCTGGATGTAGCCGTCTAGCTCAGCCGATGCTTTAGCAAAGAGCTAACTGCCAGTGTCGGTCCATGGAGCTGTCACTCAACATAACCACGCCCTAATTTATGCAAGAATTTTAAGCCTAAATTAGATTAAAACGGTTGTGGTACAAAAAAATTCACCCCCCTCAGAGTGTTCACGGAGGTGGAAACTATCAGAGAGACCAAAAACAAAAAAATGTACCAGGCTGTAAATATGTTTTCTAAGGCTGTAAAGTTGGCTATTTTAACATGGGGGTCTATGGAGAATTGCTCCCTTTTGGAGCCAGCCCCCAGCGGCAGACGAGGAACTGCAGCTTTTTGAACGCGGAAGTGATCCTCACTTCTGAAACCCACAACTCCCCCCTTGGTAGCAGCTCGATAGGACTGAACCATTCAGTGTTTGTACTGAGGGGGGAGATACTGCGGCCACTCGTATGTTTTTAGCAGAAAATTAATGAACAAATTAATGAATTAATTAATGTCTCAGGTATCATTTGCTCGGATATTTAATGTTAATGTTGTATTTCTGTGGATCCGTGTCGGTTTCAGGGCTGCACCGCTGAGAGGAGACTCTCTGCTGAGGAACATCCGCGGCCATTTTGTCTGACTTCAGGACGGCAGACTGACGAAGAAGAAGCATGAGTTCTCCACAAAAGGTGATTTTAAAAAAGTGTTTTGTGTGTTTGTTGATGTCGGCCGACATTAATGTTCTTTTACTTTACATATCAGCGTTACTGGGGCTCAGAGTGACGTTTGACCACGTGAAGCAGCTCCTTCCTGTCTTTTGGCTCCATCTGAGGTTGACGCTGTTCATGCATATTTATCAGTGTTTTAGAGTAATAGATGTTTTATTAGACTTTTTATTAGACTCAGTAGAAGCAGCTTTTTCCTCTTAAAGTTCAGTATTTCTGATGGCAGAGACACAGCACGCTGAAGCAGCAGCCTGTTTACTCTCGTTCAGCTCCTCTGCTGTTTTCTAATCACATGAATAACTGATCTTTATTATAACGTCATTGATTTAAAGATTTTAATGTGTTTGTGAATAAAGGTGGACCCTCCCTCCTTCCCTCCGCCCCCCGCCCTGTCTGCCCTGCTCGTCTCTCCCACATGTCCACAGCATAAAAGTGCAGGGTTGCCAGGTCTGCTCTGTGATCAAACCAGCCCTGAATTGGAATACTGATTACCTGTTAAAAATGTAGTCGGTAATCTAATACAAGTACCACAGTACCAAAGTAGGTATAAAGGAGTACAACACCAAATAAGTTTAAATTCTTAAACCTAATATAACAGAACTGAAGAAGCCTCTTAGATGACAGTCAAAATGTCTTAAAGAACCGAAGCACGTCCAGTCGCCAAAGATAAACCTTTACCGGGTTGTCTGGTGAAGCTAATGTTAGCGGTTGATTTGTGTAGCTATCGTTAGCATGTGATCTGCATAGCTCACATTAGTAGGTAGATGGTCGGTGTAGCTAATGTTAGCGGTTGATCTGCTTAGATGATCATAATCGTCGGCTTGTGTAGCCAACGTTAGTAATTAGCGTAGTTAATATTAGCAGCTGGTCTGTATAGTTAACAGTTTGTCTGTAGCTACAGTTAGTGGTGAATTCTTGGATGATGTCAGTATTTTCACAGCTGAAGGCAGAACTGTCACTGTACTAGGTTTGGATAACATGTTAAAAATTTCAACTGATGTTCATCAACCCATTAATTGGCAAATGGTGATATCCTCATCCCACCTCCTCCTCCTCCCGTCCTCTCGAGTTTCAGCTGTGCATAAGCAGTGAATTCACTGCATTATGTTCGCTGTGTATGTTCACTGTCCAACACACAAAATTAACTCACAAAGCGTAAAGAAATTAAAATACTTTAACATCTCTTTTGCTTTTTAAACAGAGAAATACAACCGTACACCTTTTGAATTAAAGTTTCTCTCTTTTACCAAACTAAGACGAGCTCCTCTTTGTTAGTCTGTCCGCTCTTCCAACTGTCACCAACTCTTGTTTGGTTGAATTAAATCCTTAAGTCATCACATGAAAAGAGTGCACAGAGTCTGACTCTGCAGGCTGTTTTCCTCTCACTCCTCACTGAGCTCAGGGCGCTCATGGTCCGGCTGAGTGGGTGTGTTCTGTAGAGCTGGATCAGAGCATGTTGCAGAGCAACTTAATGTGTGGCACACTGCACTGTTAATAACAAAAAAGACTAATCAAATATTTATATGGAACGGCCACATCTGATTTAACTAAAGAAAATCTTAGTCAGGAACAGCCCAAATAAATAGATATAAAAATATAAATAAATAAATATAAAATAATATGAGCTGGGAATCTCTCAGTAAACGATTCAGGTTCAGATAGACGTTATAATAAGATTATCATCGTGCATCTTTATGCATCAAACTTTTAAGTCAGAAGCTTCTGGTCCGACTGTGTATCTGCTGCTCACGTTCAGCCGTCCTCACAAAACTCAAGAACCAACTGAGTTCAGAAGTTAACATGCTGCACGTGTTACCTTCAGGGGTGGGAATCTTTTTGTCAGAATCCATTATAATTAGAAAATGGGGCACAATTCTCAGTCTCTTGCTCCAGTTTCCCTTGAAATACAATATGAAACTTAACTGTCAGTGGAGGCCGAGTCTCCAGCAGTGTAGAGCAGCCTCACTGCTGCACCATTAGCTCCAAAGAAAGACATCGCTGTCCAAGACAGGTGAGCAGGTGAAGAGTTTTAGAGGTGAACAGACTGAGCAGTGAGTGATTTTCTTAATCACAGAGTTGGTTGAAGTTGTTTAACGCCACAGTGTCGTTTGTTACAGCTGATCGCTGCTCTGCTCTTAACTTCTCTGGCTAATGGCTTAAAAATTATTCACAATACACTTCACCTTTGTATCACGAGCACAGTTGTTAAGGGAGACGTGCTTCATCTTCTCAACAGACTAATTTAGTGTCTGTTAACTGCTAATAACTGTAGCATGTGCACGCTGTAGGCTGTCTGGATGCCGTGTGGCCCTTGCAGCTCAGTTCCACCTTTCACTCCGTCAACATCATGTTAACTGACATTTAGAAAGTCGTTTTTGACATTTATGAATCCATTCAGAATCTTTCATGTCTGCATCGTGATGCCTGCATTTCCCTCCCCAGCATCTCCAGGTGATTAATTGTCTCGCTGGATAAGTCATTGTTGGAGATAACTGGGCTGCTTTACTGTGATAATTGTCCCGGTTAGCTCAACATTTTACTAGTGTTATCCAAGTGTGTGAGTTTTATTACCATGTCAAAAACCAGTATAGTATGAAACCAATTTTTGTGGACTGCAGACTATCAGAAACAAATATTACAGTACAAAGTACAGCAGTGCTCACGATAACAACATAACAGGAAGAACATCACGTGTGTTTCCTCTGCAGCATAAACAACAGCACTGTGGTGGTGACTGACTGACAGGCTGCAGGTTGTACAGACAGTTTGAGATGAGAGAGAGTTTTCAATAAGCGTGGTGTGTGAACTTATTTTTATAAAAGAAATTAAATGTTTATTATGACATAGAAAGTAAAGTACTGAAAAATGGTGTTATGGGTACTGGAACCAAATTCTAGGTACCAGTATCAGGTCACATGTGAACAGTACCCAACCCTAATGATTATGTGTGTATGATAGGCTGTATATATTCATTTTATATCTTGGCTTGTAAAAAAGTTTGATGGGTATAAATTTTTATCTACCAGACATCAAGCTGATGACCTAAAAAGTTAATTTCAGACCCTCCCTGGGAGACCATAATTAGTTATAGGCTCCTGTCAACACTAACAAAACAGGTAAAAGTTACAGTCTGGCTGCAACTGACTATTATTTTCTCCATTCATTGTTTAATAGTGTGTGGGCCATAAAATATCAGAAAATTGATCAGTGTTTCCTAAAGCCCAAGTTAACATCCTTAAATGTCTTGTTTTGCCCACAACCCAAAAATATTTAGTTTACTGTTACAGGAGGGAAGAAACCAGAAAATGTACATTTAAGAAGCTTTTTTTTCTTTTAAAGAAATGCTCAAACGGATTAATTAATCGTTAAAATATTTGGCAATTATTTAAATAATCAATTAACTGTTAACGACAGCCTAAACATAAACTGATGATGGACCCAATTTCAGTGACTTCTTGGGCTTTTTCCATCTGAAACATGTTTTCTACTTACTGTAAATGTGTTATAAAAAAAATTTTTTTCATTGTGTTTTGTTTTTTTCTGTGTGTTTTCCTGTTGCAATACTGTGGAAGCCAGCGATAATATTTCATATTATCAACCATATTCTGTCCACCGCTGCCCTTCACATACTCTCTCTCTGTGTGTCTTTGTCTCTCTCTATAGAAAGAGAGAAAAGGAAGGAGAGGCACAAAAACCCAGAAATCCCACCGCTGTCCACACTGTGAGAAAGCATTCCCCACATCGTATCGATTAAAGACTCATATGAAAGTTCACACTGGAGAGAGACCATACAGCTGTGACCAGTGTGGGACAGCCTTCGCTCACTTAGGAGACCTCAAGAAACACCAACGAATCCACACTGGAGAGAAACCGTTTCACTGCAGATTCTGTGACAAAGCTTTCATTGCTTCATCAGAATGCAGAGTGCATGAACGGATCCACACTGGAGTGAAACCATACACCTGCAAGGAATGTGGGAAGAGCTTCAGTCAGCTAGGTCATTACACCACACACAGAAACGTCCACACTAGAGAAAAACTCTACCCTTGTCAGCTATGTGGGAAAGCTTTTACTTCCTCCAGTTCATATCTGTATCATGAACGTATCCACACTGGAGAGAAACCCTTCAAGTGCAGATACTGTGACCAAGCTTTCAGATCAGCAGACACACGCGCCAAGCACGAGCATGTCCACCTTGGAACCAACCAGACGCAGTACAGCTGTGAGCAGTGCGGGAAGAATTTCAGACATTCATCTTCATATCACAAACACAAACTGATCCACACTGGACTCAAACAGCATCAGTGTCAATACTGTTGCAAATCTTTCTACACGTCAACCGAAGTCAAACGGCATGAGCGTACCCACACAGGATACAAACCGTACTGGTGTGACAAGTGTAAGAAAAACTTGAGTCAAGAGAGTCACAAGTGTGTCTCACCAGATAATGAAATACCAGACCAGGAACCTCATGTTTCATGAGTGAGCTGAAATGAAATGAAATGCAAAGAGGTATGTACACATCATGATCAGATTCTTGAGAAAGTGCTCACACTGCTGTGGTGGGAACTGAGAGTAAAACATAAACGAGTTGTGAAGTTGCCAGGAGAGTTTGATATTGATCCAAAACATAGAAGAGTTCAAACTATGAGCCATGAAACTTCATCTTTGGGGGGAAATGAATGGCACTTTGACCACCAACTCAAGTAATAACCGTGCTTTCAGCATAAGTAACATAAATATCTTGCAGTTACAATGTTAGAAGTTCATATTTGCAGTTTTTGAATCACCAGGGGCCTCATTTATCAAAGATGGTGTACAGACAAAATACAGACACAAGTACATATGCACAAAAATATTCAGATTTTAAAAAAGAAATCACCTGTAAGCACCTGTACAGCTTCTTATGTGAACATACCACGTTTAGAAATGAGGCCCCAGGTGTTAAAAGTCCCCGAAGCCTGTCCCATGATGCACTGCATGCACAAAATAACCGTGTCACAAAAAGACAAACTGTAAGATTCATTTGTACTCCGGGGCCGAAAACGCAGAGTTCATCCTGAAAGTCGCCTCGCTAACCACAAACCTTAGTTCAGAGTAGAGGCTCTTATTTTCCTCATGTATGTGGTGATTATTACACCCTTAAGGGAGAATTAGAGTAAAACTATGACTCCTGATCTGTTATGTCCTCTCATACTCGTGCTGAAACCTGTTCTCTGTACTAAATTGTATTTTGTTTGAGCCTCTTGTGGCTGAAAGTGGTTCTGTCCACCTGTCAGGTCTTTGCCTTGATTCTTTTGTATATAATTCAACACTATAGAACCAATCAGAATGTTTGTTTACAGTAAGTTCTGGGTAGAAAAGCCTCACGTACATTTAGTTCAATCGCAACATGTTAAATGTTTTTTATTCTTTTCATGGTGCTATTTCAAAATGTTTACCTCTCATTCATGCTTTCACCAACGTTGGTTTGGAGTAGAGACCCAACTGACATGTTGGGCCACAAACTAAAGTAACAGTGTAGACTTACTTTACTTACTTTAGCGATTGCGTGTTCTACTGAATACTCCATCAGTTAACTGAGAAATCAGATTAGAAAAAAAATCTCTCTCTTCCTCATTTTTACAATCAAATCATGACATGGATTGGGAAATGGAGGACGCCACATGTCTACAGTTTAATTGTGTTGTGTTCAAGTAATGATCATGAGTGCAGTGTAGGGTCCAAACCTTTTTTTTTTTTTTATATGCAAAAAAAAAAAAAAGGGTTTACGTTACGTTATTTTAGTAACCGAGCATTCTACTGATTATTCCATCAGTTAAGTGATCGGATAAGAAATACTTCTGTGTATTTGCTGTTATTTATGAATGAAGCAAAAGAGAACATTTGACTAGTCTCTTAAAATGAACAACTTATGTTCATTACTTATAATAATGTTGAATATGATAATAACTAATAATAATAATACAATAAACACCGTAATCTTATTTCCCAGTAATGCCGCTGTAAATTTGCAGAGACCCAGTTTGCAGGATTTTGCCCACTGGAGGTGAAAGCAGCAGCGTTTTGATCTTTCAGGGTCAAACAGCGCTCATGTGTCTTTACGCTGAAACTCTGCATCAAGATTTAAGAAATGATTACTTTGAAAACTTGCAGCAGCAGTATGATGGTTACATTTAGGGATGCACCGATTAACCAGCCAGAGACCGGGACCGGCCGGTTTTCAGCGTGACCAGTTCTGACCGGTGACCGGCTGATTCTTTGCCTGTCATATTTGCACACATACTCTGCACGATGGTCGCGTCACCGCAGTGCTGATCATAACAGCTCACATGAAGTCAGTGTCAGCGACAGACTCCAAGAACAGGATAAAGAGAAGACAGACAGTCTACAACAACAGACGGTGTCGCCAAACAGCCGTAAACTTTGTAGCTCTTCATGCTAATGTTAGCCAGCAGCAGACTGCTGTTCACAGACTGACAGTTCAAATCTCACTTCCTGTTCTGACTGAAGAATAAACAACCTGTGTTGATGCGTCTCCTCAAACATTTTCTCATCCAGACTCATTAAAACTTCTGTTTTTATCACTGCAAAGATTTACTACAGCAAACTGTTGCACCGCGTCAGTCTCCGATTTGTTTACGTCGGCTTCTACACGAGATCACATGAAATCACGTCCTGCGAAATCTCACGAGAACGTGTTTCTTCTAGTACATAATATTAATTTAATCTTATAATAAGGCCTGGCTGTAATCTGGCTGTTATTTAATAGTCACTGTTTTATTATGAACATCCAATTTAGTTTTAGAAAAAAAGTTGCAAAAGTGTTTGTGAATGCTGTCAATTGTATTTCTTGGAAAGACTGAAAATCGGAATCAGCAGGTCAGACCCTTTAAAAAACTTGGTTTCAGTTCCTCTGCTGAGCTGTAAATACGGATAAAACGACACCTCGATTCAGCAGTTAGTTCAAACAGTTATGAGATGTCACTGTTTGGTAGATTTGGTTTATCAAAGATGATAGTAAAGCAACACAGTACATAAAATAAGCACAGCAGGTCCCACATTGTTTCATGATATCTGTTTACATTTCCAGCTGAAAATCACAGAAATAAACAAGTTAGCAGATTTAATTTATCTGCCAGTTGTCTACCTGTTGTCATTCATTCATTCATTCATGCTCAACATGTCAACAAAGACATTTAAATAATATATAAATCTGCTCTTTGCTCTGATAATGTGCCACAACTTTTCTACTTATGAAGCTGAGAACAACTTCGAACTCAAACTTGTTGCCTTTGTTCAGATTTTTCTTGTTTACAGTTTTTATTTGTGCTGTTCTGCTGCTTGTATTGACTTCATGTCATTTGTTGCATTCAGTAATCCTTCTGTACATGATATTAATATTTCATCTTTTTCATGCTTTCTTTCTTTTAATGCTTTTAATGTGAAATAATCATACTCGTTTTTGTTATGCTTTTTTTAACGTTTAAAAACATTTATTTTCTTATTCATTCGCCTGAATCTATTTTTATTATGTTCTGTTTTATTCAAAAATCTTTCTGCACTTTGTTAATTCTTGCATTGCTTTTAATGATTTAATGAATATGATGAATATGTAATTAATAAAATATTACCTGAATATTTCACATTTTATTTCCAGATTCTCTCACTTTTGAAGATTTCGAGGTATTTGGGCGTTTTGATGTACTTAGTAACTTTGTAGCATGCAGCCTTCACAGATGCTTTGTTCCTTCATCATATTTGCTTTAACTTCATAACAAACTACGAACACATTATGGATCCACACATTTCATCGATCGGTGCCTGAGCAATGGAGCAGGTGGAGCAACTCCACCTCTGCCATTAGACTTGAGGGAGCAAATGTGTGGTTTTTCTTCCCCACTATTAGATTGTACCGTGTAAGAACCAGTGAAATTCATATTCTTATTTGGTATATATGTTGTTATGACTTGTTATTCATGTTCTGATATTACTGGAGTGAAAACTGCAGGAAAGAGCTGAAACGTATGTCGCATGACAGATTCCAGGTCAGAATGTCATGAAAAAATATGAATGAATTACTGTGGAGTCTGTTTGAGTTGGTTTATATTAATTTGTTTTTTAATGAGAAGAGACACAACAACAACAAAGTCCTAAAAAGTCCTATAAATCATCTTATATTGATTAAAATATTGATAAAATTGCAGCTAAATGAATAAAATGTAATGACTGTGGGAATGTTGTAAGTGGATAAAGTTGGTCTATAGAGATTAAACCACCAGAGTGATTATTATTGTATTATTATATCATTTTGTTCGTTGTTCCATCATTCATTTCACTTTATTTTACACAATATTCTAATTTATTTGATATATTTGCTGAAATAAACTGTATTGAATTATGAGATTCATCTTTTTCATGACTACACAAAATGTGCAGTTTGTTTTTTATGATGTCAGCAACATAAAGTAAATATGTCTGAACTTATTATGAGCTAGAACATCAAAGTTAGTATGTTAAAAAAATCATAATTATAAGATACAAAGTCAACATAATGAGATAAAAATCATAAATGTGAGACAAAAACTTAAATTTGTAGGGTAATGACAAAATATTTAGAAAGGTCATGAACAAACATTTAACATTGAGAGTCCTGATGAGATTTTTAAAAAAGTATAATTGTGAGATTTTAAAAAAGAGATTAAAAAAATAATAAAATGATGACTTTTTATTTAATAATTCTGACTTGTATCATGATTTTGGCAGAAATGGGCCTCCACAGTTTTGTGTTTGTTCTGAAGTTTCCACCGTCTCTGACTAATGGGCTGCTCGGACTGAACCATTCACTGTTTGTTCTGAGGGGGGCGACACTGCGGCTCTCTGGGTGGTTTCAGCAGACAATGAATCGACAAACATCATAACTGTTATATTTGGGGGTTAAATAATTTGTTCAGATCATTAATGTTCATTATGTTCTCGTGGTGTCTGTTTTTCTGGAGCCCTGTCAGCTCAACGAGGTTGGTATCATCCGAGCTTTCCCTCCTTCGGCGACTGGACTGATGAGACTGTGGAGAGAAGCACCGGAGACCATTTTGTCTGACTTCAGGACGGCTGACCAACGAAGAGGAAGCATGGGTTCTCCAAAAAAGGTGATTTTAAAGTGTTTGTGCGTTTCATCCTGTGTGCCTGTTTGTGTCGGCCCACATTAATGTTCTTTACTTTACATAACATCATTATTCGGGCTCAGATTGACGTTTGACCACGTTGAGCAGCGTCTTCCGGTTTCTTTTAACCGTGCGCGCTCCCGCGACCTGACTGCGGTTCTCAATCTTTTCTACCAGCTGCGCGTCTATGGAAGACAATTTCTGCTACTGAAACACAAAAATATTTCATAAAATATCTTATTATTTTGACTTTTTAAAATCTCATAATTGCGACTTTTATTCATCCCATAATTATGACTTTTTTCTCATAATTTAGACTTTTTAGCTCATGGTTTTGCCTTGGCTGAGTGCAGTATGCAAATCATATAAGCTGCAATTTTTCATTATTGTAAAATGTGTGACAAAACGACATTATATGCTGCAGAGATGCACCGATCACAAAAGTTGTTCTCCAGATGAAAGAAAAATGTCAAACATACAAACATTGCCTGTTTGGCAGCAGATACAATTAATTTTGGAGCTGAAATAAAAAATAGACCTTTTCTATGTAGATTATGCACCAATATGACGATACAGAGATACTCAGATGGCATATAACCTTACAAAAATATTTATTAAAACATTCTTTCACATGTGAAATACTTAAACATATGCATTGTCAACCAATTCTGGAAATAAACACTGAGAACAAAATAGTGAAATAAACATCAGTACTGTAACTGCTCAGCATCAGTTAACCTACTTGCTGCCCATTTAAATAATTTGGTATAAGTGGAATAAATAATTAATGTTGTCTGCATGGAAATAATTAAGCATGCAACTGCACATTGGACTGTTAGCTGAATTAAACTAAATTATAATCGTTATACTACACCGAATTATGGTACATTATGTACTGCGGGGCCCCTTATAAACAACTTTACAATCAGGGTACATTCATTAACATTAGTTAATACAGTAATAAGCATTACATGATGTTACTAATAAAATAATAAGCATTAAGTAGCTCTTAAGAAATGCCTTTTGTTAATGCTTAAGGTTTTGCATGTTAATTAAAGCACTAAACAATATTAGTAAATGGTTTATAAATATGTTAATTAAACACACAGTTCACAGCTAATCCGAGATTTTTTAAAAATAAATAAATGTTTATTTAAAGGTAATAATTCTCCACTTGCTCATAATGTGACATTTGTTGGCGTCTGCACCAAACAAACAATGGTTTGTTACATCTGAAGATTTTTAGGTCAGGACATCTCTGCAGCACTGCAGTAACTCATTATAATGCTGTTTTCAAAATTTCCTTTATAAAAAAATAGTGATTTTGATTTTGCACATGGCCATATTGCGATTTCGATAATATTGCAATCACTTGTGCAGCCCTACATGTGAGTTATTTTAGGTAAAGGTAGTTTTGCAAATCAAGGGTTCCCCTCTAGTCACAACCTCAGCTGAGCTTGTTTTGTTGGGTAACCTTACAGCTTCTCTTGGCAGGAGAAACATTGTTTTATTATTGAAGCCTACGGTGGCCCTGAGAGCTCAACACACTGCAACTTAAAGAGGACATATTATGCTCATTTTCGGGCCTTTGTACTGAGTCTTGGGCTCCTATAGAGCAGCTACATGCGATTCCCCGCACACAAAGCTTTGTAGATATTCAGAACGGTGTCTCTCTCTGCTCCTCTTTTCTCACCCCACCAAATACACTTTGTTTTATTAACTCCACCCCCCAGCCCATTCCCGAGGACTTCCGAATCGCTGCCGAGCGGTGCCGAACCCCGCCTCCTCATTATGCCGTGCAGGAGCTCTGCAGAAATAAACAGCAAACTTTACTACTCTACTCTTTAGAAAATGACAGGTTTTGAAATACAGCCGTATGTGTTGGATCCCGAATCTGATCCGGAGTTACAGACTGGACAGCCTGAAGTTTCTCCAGAACAGAGGTTACTTCATGACATCTCTGAATGGTAGGAGCAGGGTTGGGAGGATTACTTTAAAAATGTAATCCAGTACAATTACAAGTTACCTGTTAAAAATTGTAATCAGTAACTTACTCTAAGTATCACAATATTAAAGTAATGTAACTGATTACTTTTAGTTACTTTTGGATTACTTCAATACCAAACATGCAAATAAAGACAAGAGAGCAAAAAATATCAGCCTATATAATGTTAAGGAGTGATGAGATGAGGGGTAGGGGTTAATATTTTCTCGAAAATGACACATTTTGACCGCATGATCACTTTAGTCTATTATCTGGTGGTATTTATAATCATTATTGAAGCAGAAGAACATCATTTCAACATTAATCAACATTATTATGAACATAATATAAACTGTACAGGCTGTGTACAGCTCGACCTTCGCTGTGGCTGCATGTGAGGATAAAATGCCAAGTTCAGCCTTTGATTTCTCTCTGACTGAACAGCCTCATAGAAGTGATATTTTACTGATATTTTATTTTTTAATTATTCATATTTTAAACAAACAAAATTCGTTGGGTCATTTGGGTTTTTTAAAGTTATTAAAATAACCGACACCTCTACATTACGCTCATATTCAGGGGCTTCAGCTGAGCGCAGCAGACATCTCCCGTGCGTGCGTCAATGTTCAACATATTCGGCTTAATAAAGTAAATGATCGCTCAACATTAAAAACATAAATCTCTAAAACAGCTCTCACTCACTTGGTGTGAGGCTTCAGATGGATTCTTCGGCAGTTTTTGGCGTCTTTCCTCAGTGAGGCTCTTTTTGCCACAACCAGCTGCTGACATTAAATCCATGGGATGCAGCAGTCTTTCATCCAGATGTGTTTTGGATAAAACTACTGGCAAACCTTATAATTTACAGCACAGAGCAGGTCAAATAATGCAGAGGATAGCAGGAGTAGCAGTATTGACAGATTATTGACAGGTTATTGACAGGTTAGCAAGCTAACAAACATTAACTTTAGCTCACTGGATTTCTGTGTATTTCGGTAAATGTTAGCGGTTTATCTTCGTACCTGTAGATGTTTCTTTAAATTTGACGTCGAGTCTCTGGATGATGACAGTATTTTCACAGCTGGGAATCATAACTTGCTCTGTACTGTGATGTTGTTGTTCCCCTTTTCTGATTTAAACGCAGTTTCGATCAAGTTTCCATCCAGTGAAAGTATATAAGCCATTATGATGAACAGCCACTGGCGACTGTTTTAACGTCCTTATCTTACATCATTTACACACGGATCGAGGCCGGTGGTCGTTTCACGTGTTGGTTTGTTGTGGTGTTGTGTCGTAAAGTGTCACAATGCGTGTGCACTGTGCTTGTGTCTGCTGCAGTGTATTATATCCCGTTTGATTTTAAAATGTAATCCTTCTAAGTAATCACCGTTTTTATCAAATATACCGGTAATCTGATTACATGTTTTTTTCCTGTACTGTAACGGATTACAGTTACCTTTTTTTTGTATCCTAATTACGTAACGCCGTTACATGTAATCCGTTACT
>JAJHUR010140503.1:0-21616 GCA_027495735.1 Lutjanus campechanus | reverse complement strand
GATACAATTAATTTTGGAGCTGAAATAAAAAATAGACCTTTTCTATGTAGATTATGCACCAATATGACGATACAGAGATACTCAGATGGCATATAACCTTACAAAAATATTTATTAAAACATTCTTTCACATGTGAAATACTTAAACATATGCATTGTCAACCAATTCTGGAAATAAACACTGAGAACAAAATAGTGAAATAAACATCAGTACTGTAACTGCTCAGCATCAGTTAACCTACTTGCTGCCCATTTAAATAATTTGGTATAAGTGGAATAAATAATTAATGTTGTCTGCATGGAAATAATTAAGCATGCAACTGCACATTGGACTGTTAGCTGAATTAAACTAAATTATAATCGTTATACTACACCGAATTATGGTACATTATGTACTGCGGGGCCCCTTATAAACAACTTTACAATCAGGGTACATTCATTAACATTAGTTACATGATGTTACTAATAAAATAATAAGCATTAAGTAGCTCTTAAGAAATGCCTTTTGTTAATGCTTAAGGTTTTGCATGTTAATTAAAGCACTAAACAATATTAGTAAATGGTTTATAAATATGTTAATTAAACACACAGTTCACAGCTAATCCGAGATTTTTAAAAAATAAATAAATGTTTATTTAAAGGTAATAATTCTCCACTTGCTCATAATGTGACATTTGTTGGCGTCTGCACCAAACAAACAATGGTTTGTTACATCTGAAGATTTTTAGGTCAGGACATCTCTGCAGCACTGCAGTAACTCATTATAATGCTGTTTTCAAAATTTCCTTTATAAAAAAATAGTGATTTTGATTTTGCACATGGCCATATTGCGATTTTGATAATATTGCAATCACTTGTGCAGCCCTACATGTGAGTTATTTTAGGTAAAGGTAGTTTTGCAAATCAAGGGTTCCTCTCTAGTCACAACCTCAGCTGAGCTTGTTTTGTTGGGTAACCTTACAGCTTCTCTTGGCAGGAGAAACATTGTTTTATTATTGAAGCCTACGGTGGCCCTGAGAGCTCAACACACTGCAACTTAAAGAGGACATATTATGCTCATTTTCGGGCCTTTGTACTGAGACTTGGGCTCCTATAGAGCAGCTACATGCGATTCCCCGCACACAAAGCTTTGTAGATATTCAGAACAGTGTCTCTCTCTGCTCCCATTCCCGAGGACTTCCGAATCGCTGACAATGTTGACAAACAGTCCGTGTGAAATGCCGTAGACAGACAAACACAGAGGTGTTTTTATTTTGCTGGCCGTGAAAAAGCAACTCTATCCACTTCTGCCTGGTGCTTGAAAGCTAAACAAAGTTAACTTTCTCTCACACCAGAACAAACATTTTCTGGGAGCCATTGCTCAAACATGCTAACACTGTGAAATCGTTGTAGAGAGCGGAGCAGCGCACAGAGATACAATTCCGAAGCAGAGCGTGGGAGAGGGTAGGCTCAGAGCATTATGCCGGAACATTTCCATATTAGTAAGTCAGGCACGGATTGACGTCAATGCGACCTCCTGTTATTAAAAAAACTCGGCAAAACAGAGCGTTCAGAGCCTCCAAAACAGCTGCAGGGCTCACTTCCAAATAAATGAACCTTGTTTATTTGACGCGCTGGCATCGTTTAACACGAGTATCCAACATTGTAACAACATTTATAGGTCAGAAAAGAGGAAAAAGCAGAATAGGTCCCCTTTAAGAAAACACACGTAAACAGATAAAACACAAGCACACGCGGATATTCAGAAAATGCTGCAAATAGAGAAAACACTATTAAAGTTATTGAAATTGGTCGTTTATATTGAAATCATTTATATTCTGGACTTCTGCTGCTCCTCTACTCTGCAGATATGCTTAAAGTTACCCCTGAACACACTTTGCAGGACCTTACAGAGCAAAAAAGTAGAATTCTCTGAGTAATTTCTGAGGATAATATGTTTTTGTGACAGATTTTAACCATTTCTGTCTGGTTTTTGGTCTGGCAGTGTATGCACCCTACCTACATATGTATGTATACCTTCAAAGAAGACGCTTATTTCTGTGATTTTGTACCTGTGATTCTAGTATTCAGCAACACTGAGTGGGCATCTCTTTCTTGATTCAGGCCTGATGTATGTGCACCTGGGCATCCATGCCTTCACTCAGATTGGTGTCATCGATGTGGACTGACGTTCTGGACAACGTGTCTGCGACTGGAATGTCTTTTTCAGGGTGGTGCATGATGGTGATGTCATATCTTTGTAGCTGCAATATCATTCATTGATCCTGGTGCTGCTGCAAGAGTCTTTCTCAGTATTTATTCGAGGGGCTTGCCGTCAGACTTGGTGACCACATGGCGATCATACACATCTTGGTGAAAGCACTTAAGTTTACGCTCTTTTTCAATTTGAGCATAATTTCATTCAGACTTGTTAAGCGGCTTTTAAGCATATGCAACTGGCCCACCTTCTTGTAGGAGCACTGCTTCAAGGCCAGTCTTGGATGCATCAGCATGTCATACCAACTCCTTTGTAGGATCAAAATATGTGAAGTCTGTTCCTGGTCCTTACACAATGAGGTCTTTCATATTCTGGAATGCCACATTGTGCATTGTGTCCTATGAAAACTCACTGCTTTTCTTCAGAAGTTGACACGGTGGAGCATTCGGTTCTGTCAATCTGGGCATAAATAGTAGACAGCTGGTCACCCCCAGAACTGTCTCAAGCTCAGCTTTGTTCTTATATGGCTCAGTTTCTATGATGGTTTGCACCTTGTCTGGATCTGGTTTGATGCCCTCCTGGCTCATCAGTGTCCAAAGTATTTGACCTCAGGGACACAGATGATGCATTTGTCTGGGTTTAACTTTACCTCTTGTACTCTTGTTCTTTGTAACATGTCATGTAGGTTTGCATCACAAGACTCACCCACTTGTTCCATAGTCTAGAGTTATATGTTAAAATTTTCCAAACGATCATCGTCTGCCCATCAATCAGCGATTGGCTGATTGATGGTCCTCTCCTGTCTTAACTGGGAGATGTGCACATGTGAACTTTACTACCATGTGTTTCAGCAACTGATTCCATCTCTTTTTTAAAGTGGACCTCCACTTATCTCCCTGTTTTTATTTGGGTGCATGTGTAACACATCACATCACGTAAAGCCTACTGTATAATTGGATGCAGGAGAACGTCAAGAGTATCGGTGTCTCCTTCCATACTATTCAGTGCATTACAGGAAAACTGTTGAGCTCTCAGGGAAACCAGAGAAGCCAGAGGTGATAAAATCTTGTCTTCAGCCCACCACTACAGTTCACTGACACTTTCTCTCTCTCTCTCTTTGTGTGATAGAGAGGCACAAACCCCCCCAGATCTCATCACTGTCAACACTGTGACAAAGAATTCACTACATCACATCGATTAAAGATTCATCAGAGAATTCATTCTGGAGAGAAACCATACAACTGTGACCACTGTGAGAAAGCTTTCACTGCTCTCCGTTATCTAAAACAACATCAGCAGACTCACACTGGAAAGAAACCATACAGATGTGAACAGTGTGGGAAAACTTTTTCATGTTCACGTACAATTACGAGACACCAACAGACACATAGTGGAGAGAAACCATTCAGCTGTGCCTACTGCGGTAAAGCTTTCTCTCGGTCAGATAACCTTAAGACTCACATTGTTATTCACACTGGACAGAAACCATACAGTTGTGACCAATGTGGGAAAACTTTCCACCTACTACAATGTCTAAAAAGCCACCAACGTATTCATACTGGAGAGAAACCATTCAGCTGTGACCAGTGCAGTAAAAGTTTCTCTCAGTCATGCAATCTGAGGAGACACCAACTTATTCACACTGGAGAAAAACCACACCCCTGTGACCAATGTGGAAAGTGTTTTGCTCTTATACAAAGCTTAAGAGTCCATCAACGATTTCACACTGGAGAGAAACCTTACCACTGCAGGCACTGTGAGAAATCTTTCATTTCAGCATCAGATCGTGGAGTACATGAACGAACCCACACTGGACTGAAACCGTACAGCTGTGAGGAGTGTGGGAAGAGATTTGCTCACCTAAGTAATTTCAAGAATCATAAGAACATCCATACTAGAGTAAAAATCTACCCTTGTCAGCTTTGTGGGAAAGTCTGCAGTTCTTTCAGTTCATTTCAGTGTCATAAACGTATTCATACTGGAGAGAAACCGTATAAGTGCAAACACTGTGAGAAAACATTTTCATCAGCAGGAGCATGCTCAAGACACAAGCGTCTCCACACTGCAGAGAAATCATACAGCTGTGTACAATGTGGGAAGAGTTTCAGAAGTTATACTTCATGCCACAAACACAAGCTTATCCATGCTGGACTCAAACCCTATGAGTGTCAACACTGCGAGAAACGTTTCTATTCATCATCTGAACTCTCACAGCATCAGCGTGTCCACACAAGACACAAACCATTCTGGTGTGACAAATGTAAGAAAAACTTGGCCTGGAGGTCACAGTTGAAGAAACACAAGTGTGTGTAAACCAGATTACTACACCTGGACCCTCATGTGGGCAATTCATTTAGCATTTTTATTTTATTTGTTTATCCATTTGAGACAATTAGAGTAAAGAACAATGCCATCGTGTGACAGACCTACTAGCAGTGGACCGCTCTACTTGTTCTACTGCATTACACCCCCTCCTTCACCTGCTTGCTCTTCTCAGAATGACACATGCTCTGCAGAGTCTCCTGTTTAATATGTTTAGTGATGGCATATGTCTGAATAAACTTTTAAGTGTACCTGGTTGATGTGTACCTCCTGAGCTATTGCTGAGAATAACAAGTTCACATAATTGACTCTTTGATTTGACATATTCCAGTTATACAGTGACATCTTGTGGCCACGATTAAAGCAGCTTCATTAGTAATTTAACTCCTGTAAGATAATTACTGCATGACGTGGTGCAATGTCTTTTCAAAGATGTAGGTGGTCAATCTTTGGTGAGCTAGCTCTCTAAGTCCCCCCAACACCCCAGTACAGTTATCCTCACCTTTATCAGTGGTAATAAAATACACAAAATACACACTCAAAGTCAACATACAACAAGAAAATCTCCTCTCTTTTTAAAGAAAATGGTAATATGTGATGTCTAACATTTTTAATGTCAAAGTTGACATTACATTATCATTACAAGGCTTAGCCTACTGTAGTGTAGGGTTGGGCGATATGGCCTAAATAAAATCCCGATTCACGATTTAAATCAGTTTTTTTCACCCCCTACCTAAAACAACTTGCAGATGACAAAGAAATTGTTCCAAACAAGTTTCAATTGATTTTGTTTAAGTTATACAAACAAGCCACAAAAAAAGAGATGGCAAGCCCTGCCTGCCATTGTAAACAGTGACAATGCAACGCCACAAATCCGAACCAATTCCAAATAACTGAAGATACTGATCAGCAAAAAAGAAAAAATAATGGTTAGGGTTAAATTATTTTAAAAATGTACTTGGCTTTGATCTGTCTGTAATTATCACCATAGTTATGTAATGTAATAATAATGATAATAGTAATGATAATGGTAATAAGATTAAAATCTTCAAACTTAGGCTACTAAGTAGGCTGCTATTCTGAGTTTAAACATACATTAGATCATTATACACTGCACAGTATAACACACAACTACTCTCTGGCTCAATGTCCCGCCTACAGCGCATCTGATTGCTTAGAAGTTACGAGTAACCAATCAGCACAGACACACTGTGTCACAGACAGGGTGAGACAGAGCTGCACTTCACTGGTGAAATGAGACGAGCTGTGTAGTTAAGACAGCTGATATCTCCAAAGTTTCAATAATTAAAACAGCGATATGATCCGTTTCTTTGATGACAGCAGAATTAGTCGCTCTTCTGAGAGATGCGCTGCACACAGCAGCATGTGTGTGTTTTCACCGCAACTCTGCATTGAGATTTCGGGTATTTTAACTTAAAGACAAAAGTAACAGTGACAGTAAAACTATGTTGCTCACACGACACACGTGCGTGCCGAACCATGGAACGCGAACCGTACGAAACACGGATTCACTCACTGCAATGCGCTGCACCACTAGAAGATACGTTTCCTTTCTTCGGAGTGAGATCTGCACCGCTCGCCGGCATGTTGTTTGTGTATTTATGCCTCTATGAATATTATGCAGGCTACAGGCTTTCTGTCAACAATAATGAACTGGATAGTAAAGGCTAATATCTGTGAAACACTAAATCTTCTTTGAAATCATTAAAATGCCTGATAAAATTCCACTTTTTGGCTTCGCAAAGTTCTGCAAGGTGCATGCAGCAGCCACTTCACAACATGATCATAAATGGATGATTTGCGGAGCAGCTTCAATAACTTCATGTGGCAACAACAAGCTGTGTTGACTTTTTAGTAGTGCTGTCAAACGATTAAAATTTTTAATCAGATTAATCACAGGGTTACTGTGGATTAATTTCTATTAATCACGATTAAATATCATTCATTTTTAATCTATATTAATCGCGTTTCATTTTGCATGAGCAAACTCAAGAAAGAAGGGAATATATACATATATATGTATAATAAACAGTGTTGGGCACGTTACTTTTAAAAAGTAATTAGTTATAGTTACTAGTTACTTCTCCCAAAAAGTAACTGAGTTAGTAACTTAATTACTTCACTATAAAAGTAACTAGTTACCAGGGAAAGTAACTATTGCGTTACTCTTTTTTTTTTAGTTTAAAAATGTCAAAGAATTTGGATTTTTTTCTAAGCAGGGTTGATAAGCCAGTTGCATAGAGTAGAATTGCATAGACGGTACTTACACAGAACTTTTAATATTTTGTAGTGACTCTTTTGTTAATGGTTATAATTCACCGAATACCTTTGGGACATTAATAATAACCTAAACACTGAATGTTATTATTAGTTAGCAGTTACTGGTCTGCCCCTGGGTGAAGCTTGTGTGGTAGCTATGACAACAGTTACCGAGGAGCCTGATATAGATCAGACAGTTTGTCATGTAGTGTCCGTTGATTGTGAATAAAATAATAAACGGCATGCCGTTGCGTTGTCAGAGAGAGAAGAGTGTTTCAGCGTGTTTCAGTGTTGAAAGCTTACTCTACCTTAGCCAGTTATCATCACTTATGCGGTTGTCCCGTCCCTCCCTCGTCCTTCACCAAAGAAAAAAAACAGCTGTGCAGGTCCTGTACGTGGCTGAGAGCCGAGCCGGATGACAAGGGCTTCAATGAATAGCTTTAGTTTATAACGCACCACATTTAATTGTCGGTAACGGTAACAGCGTTGCAACGATGGGAAAAGTAATTAATTACTCGATTACTCGTTACTGAAAAAATAACGCCGTTAGTAACGCCATTATACTCTACCGCCGTTATTACTAACACTGATAATAAAGGCTAGATGTCTCCTCCGTGCTGCCAGCCAATGCAATCGCACGTCCGCACTGGCGGTCATCTTGCCACAGTCAGCTGGCTCACCCATAACATTGTGTTGTAGTGGTGCATACTTTTTAAATAACCATAACTTGCTCAATTTTCTACCGATTTTCAAACAGTTTGGTTTGTTATAAACGTCAGAGGTGTAGTTGTAACACTGCACTTATGGATAATTGTTACACTTCCGGTCAAACATCCAGAATTGTAGCCATGTTGATAACGTTTGTAAGAAACCAAACCGTTTGTAAATCCGTCAAGATTTCAGCGAGATACGAGTATTTACGTTTGTGCAGATCACTCACCTTCATTCACATAGGCTACCACAGATTCCGCCAGAGAGCTCGCCTGGGGTAAGATGGCCACCCAGTGATGCCGTTAGAGACTCCGCCTTAAGACATCTAGCCTTTATTATACATATGAACCGGATCAACTACCCATTTGTGCTTGTGCGGCGGCATGCGCGACGGTAAGTCTACTTGGATAAACTGCCCGAATTGCGTTGCCAGAGACGTTTCAGGGACTTTGAGTCGTTCTGCGCTGCAGATGCGTTAATTGTGTTAAAATTTTTAATCAGATTAATCATGATGGTGGATTAATCCGCATTAACGCGTTAATTTTGACAGCCCTAGTTTTTAGTGTCCCCTAAACGCACTTCCATTGTCGTTTTCTCTATTTGCAGCTTGTGTTTTTTGTATGTGTATGTGTCACGTTAAGCTGCCATGTATTGAGTTGCCAGTGCCACTGTAGAAAACGGAGATAGTAACAGTTCATCCCTGCACTTCATTTATACTTTCTCTCTGTATCATTGTTGCTATAGAAACAAAGAGGCCCAAAACATCCCCGATCTTACTGCTGTCAACTTTGTGAGAGAGAATTTCCTACATCATACCAATTAAAGAGTCATCAAAGAGTTCACACTGGAGAAAAACCGTACAGCTGTGACCAATGTGAGAAAACATTCGCAACAAAGGGACAGCTAACATGTCATCGGAGAGTTCATACTGGAGAGAAACCCTACATCTGTAACCACTGTGGTAAAGCTTTCTCTCTGTCAGGAAGCCTTAGGAGACACGAACGTACTCACACTGGAGAGAAACCATACTACTGCAGACACTGTGACAAATCTTTCGCTTCTGCATCAGACTGCAACAAACACGAACGTATCCACACTGGACTGAAACCATACAGATGTGCAGATTGTGGGAAAAGATTCGGTCAGTTAGCTAATTACAGTAAACATAGAAACATCCACACTAAAGAGAAAGTCTACACCTGTCAGCTATGTAGCAAAGTCTTTAGTTGCCACAGTTCATATGTATATCATAAACAGGTCCACACTGGAGACAAACACTACAGCTGTGCACAATGTGGAAAGCTTTTAAATAATGCGTCTACATATCGCATACACAAGCGTTTCCATGCTGGCCTCAAACCACATCAGTGTCAACTCTGTGATATAAGTTTCACTTTATCGTCTGATCTCACACGCCACCAGCGTGTCCACACAGGACACAAACCGTACTGGTGTGACAAATGCAAGATGAACTTCACCTGGTCTTCTCAGCTGAGGAGACACAAGTGTGTGTAATTCAGATAACAAAATACCCATTTCTAAAATGGACTTGTGATCAATTTTGATCTTAAGTCAAAAATTAAGTATAAGCAGTAGTTTATAAAATGTTACTTTGGTGCATGAATGATCTTATTTTTAAATAAAGACTAGACTTGACTTTTCCTGCTCGTCATGTCAGGGTATTGCAGCCTGTGGTGAACTTTGCATTAGCTTTATGAACAATTTCAACATTGTCTGTGGTTAAAAGGGAATGTCACTTTTACTTTCAACTCAATTAATGATCAACAGAAGCTCTGAGGTCTGTCACAGTCTGATGGTGTCGCTAGAGAGGAAAAATGATTCCTGATCTGTCATCTCACTTTTGTTAAACATGTACTTCTGTTCTGTTCTGTTCTGTTCTCTGTACTAGATTGTACTTTGTTTGAGACTCTTGTAGCTGAGATTTTATACCTGTATGTGGGAGTGGCCTGTGTGGATGAAACACATCAAAGACGTAAAATGCAAAATGATAAAATTTAAAAATAAAATGTTGCCTTTGTTAGAATTGTTCTGGTATTAACTTGATGTCCCTTCTTGCATTAAGTTGTTTTTCTTACATGATATTGAAATATATAACTTTTTCATGCATTCTTTTTGGAGTGTTTGTCTTGTAAAATCTCCAGATTAAATGTGTTTATTCATATTTTGATGTTTAAAACAATTTATTTTTTTTGAATCCAGGTTTTATAAAGTTCTGTAGTACTCAATAATCTTTCTGTATTATGGTCATTTTCACATTAAGCATTGTTGCTTCATTTTCACTTTTAATTCAATTAATTTTTAATAAAAACAAAAGAGATGACCTGAATATTTCATATTTTATCTCTAGATCCTCTTATTGTTGAAGAGTTTGTGCTGTTTTGGGTTTTCAGAACAATGATGGTCCAAAGTGCGGCTTCATTTCACAGAAGTATCAGTTGTAATGTCTGAAAAACGACAACTTCAAGGGTGGAAACATCAGCAATAAACTGAAATTTATGTAGTTTTTGTGTTTAAGCAACAAAGGAGACATTAGATGTTTAAAACACTACAGTCCTGATCTAAACGCATGAAGTCACATGATGTTGCTTCAAGGTTGTATTTTTTGTTTCATCACCGTCTTTTGCATCCGTTGGTCTTTTACTTTGTTTTTTTTACATCTTGTTTTTGCTTTTTTTTTGTCTTGTTACATCTTTCACGTCTTGTGTCTTTTATGTTTTGTTCCCTCTTTCTTCTGTATCTACTTACATATTTTTTGTCTTTACTTTGTCGTTACATCTGTTGTGCATGATATGGAGCTGATGTAGAGAAGGCAGCGTGCAATGATGCAAAATAAAAAATAATCAATAACTCCCTCAAATGGATCAAAACTTAAGTAACAAGCGTGTTTTGAAAGTGTAAGGAGGCAGCCGTGTCCTTCAGTTCCCCCAAATGTCCAAAAGGAGGCAGTAAAGTAATACAGAATGTTGCCATTCAACCCCAATACTTTCTAACTGTGAGCTCACACCTCACATTACAATGATTTAAATATATAAATAGTATGTAATACACTAAATAGAAATAGTCCATACTCCCTCACAAACAGGACTAAGAAGTTAAACTTGACATTTTCTATACAGTTTAAGTTGCCATGTGGAATCAGAAAATTTTGATTCATTTCTGTTTTTAAAAAGTTTCTGCCTCCACACGTTTTGTCATGATTTGCTTTGGTTTGTCATGTCCGTCTATAAATAAGAATAATTACGTCCCATCTGACATTCTTTTGTTCGGTGGAGCTGTTTGAATGAGAAGAAGAAGACGATTATTTATTACAATTTTTTTTTTTTTTTGATTGATGAATTAATACAGTATCTCATAACTAATGACAGAATCGTTCAAATAACTTCAACTGAGAGAAAAAGAGAGAATTCATAATAATTAATAATTCATTAAACAACTATTGTTAACATGTTCAGATAATGAAAATCATTATTGATCATATTGTTCCACTTATAATAAAGGCAGCTTTATTTAATTACAATGACAAATAAGAAAAGACATAATCAGATTACAGATTTAGTAAAAATGTGGATTATTAGTAGGATTACAGTTTTAAAATAAAGAATGATATATTATGATATACCGTAAACCTAATGACAAAAATAAAACACTTAATCTATTATTGATAGACTAAAATAATCTGCATATATTTGAGACATTTTTACAAAAAAGTCTCTGATTTCAGCTTCTTAAATGTGAATATTTTCTGGTTTCTTTCCTCTCTGACAGTAAACTGAAGATCTTTGAGTTGTGGAGAAAACAAGACATTTGAGGACGTCATGTTGGACTTTGATCAACAATTTTCACCATTTTATGAACCAAACAAATTATTGATTAATGGAGAAAATGGTCAACAGATTAATCGATTATGAAAATAATCATCACAGGAAAGACTTAATAAATAGAACACATGAACAACGTGTATTTTTCAAGTGACAAAGCCCCCTGATTTTGCTTTTTGTTCAGAAACAGTTTCTTCAGTCCCTGACTGGTGAGCTGCTCGGTGGGACTGAACCATTCTGAGGGCGGGGGGGTCATACTGCTGTTGTCTGGACGAATTTAGCAGAAAAATAAAGAACAAACACTCCATCATTTTATGACTGAAATTACACGAAGCTTTAGTTTGACATTAGGGACCCGAAATCATTTGATCAATCATGTTTACAATGTCCATGTAATATTTCTGCCTTGGTATCATCCTAGTTTTCCTCTTTCAGGATCGTGTCCAGAAGGGAACCCAAGATTTGCGAAACTCTCGCGAGATTTGAACTCGTTGTGACTTCGTAGTGCTCATTTTACAAACTAATTCTACGTTATGATGTGAGAACCACGTGGTTAATATTTAAGATAAAAGGTGAACTTACGGACAGAAAAGACGTGGTCGTGGTTCGGGACAGATGATCACTCTCGCGAGATCTTTAGCGGGTCCGCGGTTCCCCTTTAAACATGACCCTCCTCCGGCGGCCCTGCAGTGATGAGGGGGAAACACATCATCACACCGATGAAGAACATCAGCGGACATTTTGTCTGAGTTCAGGACGGCGGACCGACGAAGAAGAAACATGAGTTCTCCACAACAGGTGACTTTAAAGCGCTTTGTGTGTTTCCTCTGTGTTTGTTCGTGTCTGCTGACATTAATTCTTAACGTATCAACATTATTCAGGCTCGGGTGTGACGTTTCATCACGTTGAGCAGCTGCTTCCGGTTTCTGTCTCCTTCTGAGTTTGACGCTGAACGTAAACAATCGCGAAGAAAAGCGCAGGTTGAATACAAATGTAGCAAACAGACACTTTGAAGTTCCAGCAGTGAAATTTTGGATTTATGGTCAAATTTCTGAAATGATTCTTGATAAATATAAACACAATGTTATTAAACATCTTAACAAAGAAATAATGGATAAATAATGTGATATAATAACATTATGAAGCATTTTATGCGTCCAAACACTTTTGTTCATGTCTCACACATGAGCTCTCAATGTTCAAATATGAAAAATGAGTTAATAAAATTATATTCTGACATTATTTCAGTTGTTTCATATAAATATTACTTAATATTATTACTTAATATTATTAAATCTATTTTTTATTTACTCGTCATTTCTATGAATTTTTGTTGTTTAGCCTAATAACGTGTTTCCAGGGTTGCAAGTCTTAATTCTTTTCATCATTGATTAATTAGTTGATTATTTTCTCAATTAATCAGTTAGTTGTTTGATCCATAAAAGGCCAGAAAATGTTGATCAAAGTCCAACATGACGTCTTCAAATGTCTTGTTTTGTCCAGAACTCAGAGATATTCAGGTTACAGAGACAGAGAGGAGGAAAGAAACCAGAAAATATTCACATTAAAAATGATAAAATAATAATGATATTTAAAATAAATCGATTAATTGATCCTGTCACAGTCTTGTCATTTGAAATATGATTCAATTTTTCAAGTATTTCTTGAAAACATTACTTTCATGACTGATTATCTGTTGACCATTTTCTCCAACAATCAATTAGTTATTTGTCCATACAATGTGTTTTATGTGTTTTATCAGCCTAAACTGTCACAGAAATGCTTCACTAACTTTCAGCTGTGTGCCATAAAGAAATTATGTGTCAGTAGAACAGATTTACAGCGTGAAAAATTGGCTCAAAATAAAAATGATTGATTAGAATAATCGATAAATTAGTCAGAGGATTAGTCTACTAATCAAATAAGAATTATTGGATTAATTGAAAAAGATGGGCGCAGAGGATTCGGGTTAACCCTCTTACTCAAAGTTTATAGCTAACAAGTTGATCACTAACATAAGTTTTAACGTTAATGTTTTTGCAACATAAGCCGTCAGTGTTGAGTGTTTGAATGAGCGGTTCTCTAGGAAGCAGCAGCCGTGAACAGAGTACTCAACCCCAGTACTTGAGTCAAAATATAGATACTCCTGGTCAAATATTACTCAACTACAAGTGAAACTTGTTCAGTCAAAACTTACTAGAGTTACAGTACTAGAGTATTTCATTTTAAAAATACTAAAGTATTCAAAAGTACAAATTGTACAAAGACATGTAGTGGAATGAAAGTCAGAAGTTTCACAAAAAAACAAATAATCAAGTAAAGTACAGTACTCAAGTAAATGTACTTTGTTACTGTCTACCACTGGTCAGCAGCAATACCAAGCTGAGCGAGACAGGTTAATGCTAAGTTAATGCTAACACAAGTGTTTTACCTTCAAAACTTCAGCTTTTGTGCGCTTGTATTCCTTTTGAAAGCTTTCCAGTCAGCATTCAACAACATGATTTTTAATTACATAATAAAATAATAACCCCCAGAAACCACTGACTTATACTCTCTCTGTCTCTCTCTGTGTATCTTTTTCTGTCACTACAGAAACAAAGAAGCACAAAGACCACCAGATCTCACAGTTGTCCATACTGTGCGAAAGAATTCCCTTCATCACAACGATTAAAGATTCACCAGAGAGCGCATACTGGAGAGAAACCGTACAGTTGTGAACACTGTGAGAAAACCTTTTCATCTTCAAATACATATAGAATCCATCAAAGGACTCATAGTGGAGAGAAACCCTTTAGCTGCGACCACTGTGGGAAAGCCTTCTCTCAGTCAGACCACCTCAAGGTTCACTTACGTATTCACACGGGAGAGAGACCATACCACTGCAGACACTGTGAGAAAACGTTCATGTCTTCATCACACCGCAGCAAACATGAACGGATCCACACTGGACTGAAACCATACAGCTGTGAAGAGTGTGGGAAGAGATTCAATCAGCTAGGTAACTACACAACACACCGGAACGTCCACACTAAAGAAAAAATCTACCCTTGTCCGCAATGTGGGAAAGTCTTAAGTTCCTTCAGTTCATATCAGAATCACCAACGTATCCACACTGGAGAGAAACCATACAAGTGCAAACACTGTGAGAAATCTTTCATTTCTTCAGCAAACCGCAGCGAACATGAACGGATCCACGCTGGACTCAAACTACACCAGTGTCAACACTGTGACAAAAGTTTCTATACATCTTCCAACCTCTTAGTACATCAGCGTATCCACACAGGAGACAAACCGTACTGGTGTGACAAATGTAACAAAAACTTGACATGGGCATATCAGCTAAAAAGACACAAGTGTGTCTAAACCAGATACCCAAAAAACAATTGGACCTGAATGTTTCATGATTTAGTTTGTCAATTTAATTAAATGCAGAGATGTATTTACACATCATGAGATTCTTGAGAATGTGCTCACACTGTGTCGTGGTTGGAAGTGATAGTCAATGCTCTGTGCACTTTTATATTTTGTAATTTTGTGTTTGCTGTTTTGATGAAAAAAGATTTTGCTTCTTTGTGGAATACCCCTCAGCTGCACCTTTTCATTTATGAATGAAACATTTTTTGTTAGAATTTTTGTAATCCTGAACCGTTTTGTTGAGGTATGGAACAGAATGCAGTTTTATTCTCCCCAGAACAAGTCACCTTTAATTTTTATGAAAAGTTGCCATGAAATCAGGCATCTTAGGCCTCAACAATCCCCATAAGACCCTGGAGGGACCAGATAGTTAAAGATAAAAATAGCATATTGAGTTCTAAAATTTCCAGGAGATTTTCATGTCCGTCCAAGCCACAGAAGAACTTTTTCTTCCACCTCAAGGTATGTTCAAAAAATCATATCACTTTCATCACAAGTAGCATAGAAATCTTGGTTAAAATGTCAGAGATCGCTGTTGACAGTTTTTAAGTCATCAGGTGTAATAAGTTACCCAAACGTGTCCAGTGATTGACTGCACGCGCAGCATCGTGTCTTAAAAAGAGAATTAATTGTGAACTTGGAGCTCTGTGATAGTTTGGTTTTCCTCCCATGTGTAATCAGCAGCATGCCTTCAGGGGGCGCTACAGAGAAACACTTATTTATTTCTGTTACGTTTGTCTCATACTTGTGTTAAACTTGGACTTTTTCAAAATGTGTTTGTGCTCTCTGTAATAAATTGTACTTTGTTTGAACTGTACAGCTGTTTGTATTGACTTGATGTCCTCTCTTGCATTCATTATTAATCTTACCGTTTATGATATTATTTAATTTTTCATGCATTTTATTTTAATATTTATTTTGTGAAGTATACTACTTGTTTAAGTTTTTATTATTTAAAACCAGTTATCTTCTTTGTCTTTTTTTAAATTTGATTTAATGAATGTTCAGTTAACAAAAACAAATGTATCTTGATTTATTACATTTTATTTTCAGATGTTCAGTGTTGATGATTTTGACATTTTGATTAAGAATTGATTCTCGATAAATAAGCACATTTCAGCAGCTGCATAATGTCACAAGAATGACTTTTTAATATTGTAATATCCAGAACCCCACCCTCCCAGAGGGTTCTGCTGAGAACCCCTTTAAATTAGGGTTTTATCTAGAGCACACTCTGAGGGTTCTATTAAGAGCATTTTTATATTTCAGGGATTTTATCTAGGACCCAGCAAAAAGGTTCTCTGGGGAACCTTTTAAAAATCCAAGGGTTAGAACACACATAGAACACACTCAGTGGGTTCTGCCAGGAACCTTTTAGTATTCCAAGGGTTTTAACAAGAACCCACCCAGAGGATTCAACTGAGAACCCTTTAATATTACAGTACAAAGAACCATTGAAAGAACTCTGTCCTCCAAAAATGCTTCTTTGTGTGAAAAGGGTCCTTAATGGAACCTTTAGTCATACAGAGAACCTTTCACAAACACTTTCTTTAAAAAAAAGGGGGTTCCTCAGAAGCAAATGGTTCTGGGTAGAACCTCAGCCTTTCAAGAAGAACCCTTTTGGAACCCTAATTCCTAAGAGTGTAGCTTCATGTTTATGTCCACATCTGCAGCAGGGCTGCATGTTGGTTCTTGTCCTCCACGTCTCCTCTTCACACTCTCAGGGTTTGTTTCACAGAAATCGAGCCTCAGATGTTTTCACGTTTTAACAAACGTTCTGTTACTTTTAAAGCTTTGGTCTCGACAAATCCCACTTTTTTATTTCAGATTATTTTTTTATTCAATCAACAGTCTGCTGCTTTTCAATTAATCTCTGCATTTGAAGATGTTTTATATCAAAGTTCTCTCACAAGGAAAAGAACTCAACCCTCCACACTTTCAAAATAAAACACGTCTGCTGAAGTCAAACCGAACAAACTAAACAAACACCTGAGTCTTACAAAGTCTCTTCAGGGAACACACGTTAAATATTTAATCATTCTTTGAAGAACACAGAATACAACTGAAAGCTTTGAGAGGATGTTGGAAAGTCACTCTGTATTGTAACAGATGAAGCTGCTCCTGACCTGCAGCCAGATGTAGATGTTCAATGAGAGACTTTCTAATATTATCTGCTGACAAAACAGTTCTGGGTTTGACCGTTTTTACCCAGCGAGACATTTAGTTAAATAATAATTCAGGTTTGGGAAGTAACGAATTACATGTGACGGGAACTGTGTAATTATTAAACATAAAAAAAGATGCCTGTATTCCATAATAGTTACAGAAAAAGAGAAGTAATCATGTGACAGATACATGATGAATAATAAGAGTATTATAATTCTATCATACATTTTAACATAAAGAACTCAACATGTGGTTAGTTTCTAAGAAATTTCAAATTACTTTGTCATTTCCACCAATTTACCATGAAATTATTTAACTATATAACTGAAGCATTACTTCACTTTTTAACTGTTGATGTTTGATAGAATATTAATAACAGACATCCAATCAAAGATGTTTATGTTTTATTCGGTCTAAATTTCTCAAAGCTTCCTCTCTGTTCTGCTCATCTCTCCAAACTGAGGTCACAAATTTTCAGTTTTCCTAAAATGATGGTTGCAAATGCTAACAATCGATTAATAATTAATAATGTGTAAATACAAACCACATTTTTTTAACTTAAAAAAATGTTTTTTTTTCTCTCTTTTGAATTTCCCTGTGTTCTCCCTCTCCGCCCTCCTCTGCAGCCTCTCTGTCTCTGTCGCCCTGATTTTGGGTTTTAGTTGTTTCCAGACTAACAGAGACAGACTGGTGAGCAGCTGTGCGGGACTGAACCATTCACAGTTTGTCCTGAGGGGGAGATACTGCAGCTCGGGGATAAATTTAGCAGAACATTAATGAACAAACACACCATCGTTTTATGGTTGAAATTCCACGAGGCTAAAATGTTTTATTAGGGGCCTTAAATCATTTGCTCAGAGAATTAATGTTCTATATGTTTATGAAGCACTTTTGGTGACTCTTGGTCTCATCCTGGCGAAACTCTCGCGGGACTTGAACTCGTTGTATCTTCGTGGCACAAACTAATTACATTTTATAATGTAACATATATGGTATAACGTTGTGGATAAGATTTAGGAAGATCCAAGGACAAAAATAACCTTGTTTATGGTTCAAGAAAGACCAGGAATCAGGTTTATAATAAACTCTCGCGAGATCTTTTGCGAGTCTGGGGTTCCCTTCTCGACGCGACCCCTGCATTGTTGTGAGGAGACCATTTTGTCTGAGTCCAGACGGCAGACCGACGAAGAAGAAGAGGAAGAAGGATGAGTTCTCCAGAAAAGGTGACTTTGTGTGTTTCGTTCTCTGTGTTCGTTCATGTCGGCCGACATTAACGTTCTTTACCTGCACCGGCAGCTCGCGGGAGCGCGCACGGCGGAAGTGAAAACCAGCAGACTCTGGGCGTCACTGACCAGTATGGGCGTAGAAATGTTCTTAGTGTGCGCACGAAATAATTAATAAACAAAATCACCGTCTGAGTTGTGAAGCGTGTGCACCGACTCGTTCTGATCTGATTGTACGTGCGTGTGTCCGTGAATCAGAATCATTCGGAGCTGACGGGCCTGACAGCTGTTTGCAATTAGCATACCGCCGCGCCCCCGACTTCTCTATGGATGAGAGCAGCCACGCGTCACGTCCCACGGCCACGCCCCCTCTGGATGTCTGCAGAAGTGGCCAGACGGTGTGTGTGTCTGTGTCAAACTCTTCATCACAGGTTAGTTAATGATGTCACATAGAGAATGACGTGCGTGCCGATTGTGTCTGCAGATCAAAGTGAATCAGAAAATAGTTTGAGTGACGAATTTTTAAAAGATTTTACTGTGAAAAAATATGTTCATATTATAAAACGGCTGTTTTTTGAATGGAGTTTGGTTCTACAGCACCAGAACAACAAAATTAAGTATCTTAGTGATGTAAAAAAAAAAAAGTGACAGATCGCTTTGGGGAGTAATGGATTACATTTAATAGGATTTATGTAATTATGTATAATTAATATAATTATTATGTAATCTGGACAAAACAAAAGGTAACTGTATTTCATTATACCATGCACAGTGCACACACAGCTGCCAATTCATTATCATGGCCTCTAATCAGTAAATCAATAATTAATTAATCATTAATTAATCAATAAATTGCACTAAACAAAGGAAGGGACAGCTGGACAAACTAATAAACCTAATAACTAACATAAAATGCAATTATTCGATTATTAATCAAATATTAAGTTAATCTGCATTTATTTTGATAATCGATTAATCAATTTGAATCATTTTTAATTTAAAAAGACTGAATTCTCTCTGATTTCAGCTTCTTAAATGTGAATATTTTCTGGTTTCTTTTCTCCTCTGACAGTAAACTGAAAATCTTTGAGTTGTGGACAAAATGAGACATTTGAGGATGTCATCTTGAACTTTGATCAACATTTTTCACGTCTTCTGACATTTTATGCACCAAACAACTAATCAATTAATTGAGAAAATAATCGGCAGATTAATATATAAAAAATAATCTTTAGTTGTCCCTTCGATCCTCCTTCTCTTTAAGAAAAGCTGAGTGCCTGCAGCCTGCACACATTTGTGCATAAATAAACATTCCTGACATTTCTGCATCATCTTATATTATCTTCACACATTTTATTGAAATCATGCACATTTTAAATATTTTAAGATAAATAAATGTATTCACGCTTAGTTAACAGACCGTTTTATTATTTCTATTTCCTCCGTTCCTTTCTTTTCTTCTCATCAGTGAAACAATAAACACATTTTAAATCTTAAATTTGCAGAATTTCTTCCACAGTCTTTTATTTTATTTCATGATCCAAATAAAATCTCACAAAAACTGGGTCGGGACGCAGGATGTTTTATTTGGGTCCCCAAAGAAAAAAAGATTATGGAAGAAACTCAGCAAAGTCTGAGATTTATATCTGCAGCAAACCTTTTATAAATCGTTTAAAATGTTTGTTTTCTGCTGAGAGATAAAAAACAAGAGCCTGTTAATTCAGCCTAAATGCATTTATATCTCATTTGGAAAGTTTTAACTCACCACAGCATGTTTTCTGTTTTTCTTCCTGTCGAGCATCTGTTTTTTCCCCTGAAACCAGTCGTTGGTAAACGAGTTTCAGCTCTTGTTTTTTATCTGCATCATTGTTCACAGATCAATGCAACAGCATGACAGGCTGTAAACTTTAAAAACTGAGTCTCCAAATCAAAACAAACCACAAAACTAACTGTGATGGAAGCAGAGAAGAGAAGAGTGATAGAAACGGAGCGCAGCTGACAGTTCAGAGGACACAGCGAGGCACACGGGCAGCTGACAGGCTCAGATTGTTACTGTTACTGTCTGACAACATTATGGAAAGGATCAATACAGTGAGAGACATTTTTTTTAAAGGTTAAGATTCATTTTGTTAACTGGAAACAGCTGATTTATTGCTCTCATCAAATCATCACGTCACACATGGATACACTTTGCAAGAATACCAGCTGGATATTTTTTTATTTAATCATTTTTAGATAATAAGTAGTTTTATAACAGATTTACTCCTAACAGTTACAATAAACATTTTAGGGAAAATGCAGTGTTTGAGTCATTTTGCCAGATATTAAAAAGCAGATTCTTTCCTGTAAGTTTTCAGGATTTTCTTGATGGAGAGGAGCCCCAGTGTGTCCCATTCATTGTTATTTTCAGTAGATTTAAATTGGTGGGGTCAGCTTGAATTTGTTTTAAGGATCTAGAATCTTTTCCATCTGAGGTGCACCGGGTGGATGCATTTAATGTTAAATGCAGGCATCTGGTGCACCTTAGAGAGTTTGAAATCCCACCACTATAGTTTAACAAAACAGGTGCCCCCAACGACTGAGGGGCCCAACGACTACATGCAGACCCAAACCAGAGGGGACTTTGTCAATTACACGAGCTAGTAGTCATCTGTATGGGGATAATTTACAAACAATAATCTTCTGGTAACAAATATTGCCACTTAGTGAATAAGAAATTTAATTTCAGAACTTTACAAAAAGGCAACGCAAACACAAAAGCAACATATTGTAATAAAAAATCTCCTTGCCCTTAAAAAATGTAATAATGTGTGCAACTTTTCTTACACCGAGGCTGATGTTATCTCAGACTTTACCATACTTGAGATATTTCTGGACTAATTACACTTACTGGATTACTATGCAGGCTACAGGCCATCTGTCAGCACTAATGTACCGGACAGTAAAAGTTAATATCAGCCCCCCTCTGCACTTCACTTATTCCCTCTGTCTTTGTCTGTTGCTATAGAACCAGAGAGGCACAAAAGAACCCGGATCTCACCGCTGTCCACACTGTGACAGGGAATTCCCAACACCATACAGATTAAAGATTCATCTGAGACTCCATACTGGAGAGAGACCGTACAGCTGTGACCAGTGTGACAAGGCTTTCACCACTGTAGATTACCTAAGACGACATCAGCACACGCACGTTGAAGAGAGACCATACAGCTGTGACCAGTGTGGGAAAACATACAAAACAGCAGCAGATCTTACAGTTCATCAGAGAGTTCACACCGGAGAGAAACCATACAGCTGTGAGCAGTGTGGGAAAGCTTTCTCTCACTTGTGCAACCTCAGGAGTCACAAACTCATTCACACTGGAGAGAAACCATACCACTGCAGACACTGTGAAAAAGCGTTCATTTCTTCATCGTACCGCAGGATACATGAACGGATCCACACTGGATTGAAACCATACAGCTG
>JAJHUR010140501.1:0-12091 GCA_027495735.1 Lutjanus campechanus | reverse complement strand
GCTGTCAACTACATCATGTTGGTTCTGCGTGTGGCTGAACTGGTCCTAATTACTGTGATCACTGTTCTTCTCATCAGAGCTGCAGGTGAGAAAATTCACACCAACATTTGTTTGGACTGATGAACACAAAGTGTCACTTTACAGCTGAAATGTTCCTCTGTGCTTTATTTTCCAGGGAACCAGAGACCACCTGATGACAACACTGTGAGTAGAAAATAAAAAGTCAAATTCAAAATGTCTCTGAATGATCAGGGACTGTAAGTCAGTGTAAATGATGATCAGCTGCTGCTGCTAACTCTTCATCTTACTGTAATGCAGAACTGTCAACGTCTCACTCTTTGTGTTTGTGCAGCTTTCAAACTCAGTGAGAAGACCACCGGTGAGGCGTTCAGGTGCAGCAGCCAGTCAGGTAAAGATCACATCAGACAGCAACTGATGGTGCCTTCAGGTGCTGTCAGACGATTTCCTTGTGTTAAATGTGTGTGGATGATGTGAAAGTTGTCAGTTAAAGTGTGTCCGAGTGAGGCTTTGTTTGTGTTGTGTTTCACAGGTGAATAATGATGAAGATGAAGATGATGGTGTGGTGAAATATGAAAACTTTGGAGACTCTTCTGCCTCTGTCAGACTCCGCTGATCAACAACTTCCATCTCAACATCAAGTCATGAGAGAAAAGACTCCACTGCAGTTAAATAACATCACATTTACAGACGAGTAGTTGAAGCCTTTAGAGAACAAAAATCTCATCACATCATTTTCACTTTTGGACGACTGATTGTTTTGGATTTGATTCATCAATGTGAGAAATGTTTGTGTGTTTTGTTGAGCTGAGCCGTTTCTATTTTAGTCTGACTTTGGACGACAATATTCAAGTCTTGATTTCAGCTCATATCGCTTGTTAACTTCCTCAAATCATCTTTAGACCTGATAGATTTACTGGTTGTTTTTGAAGCTTCAGCAGCTTGGGCTGTTTCATGTCTCTGTGTGCAGAAAAACTCATTTTAATTCATTTTTATTTAGGATTTTTGTTCACATATTTGTTGTGTTGTGTTTTGCTTGTATAATCTGCAAATAAAGAACTATTTACCATTTCAATCAGGAGAGCCTCATTTTGAGTGTACAAGTATATCTGTTTGACATGTGCCCGATTTAGAGACAAATGTGAAAAATCTTTGGCGGTTAGACTCCATCGTGACATAATCAAGATAAAGGGGGTAGTGAAGCTGTGATTAGTAAAGAAACCCATGATGGAGTCTAGACACTGGTGGTGGTGGAAAGACAGTCATGAATGAATGCGGCATAAAATGGTCTTCCTGGTTGAACTTACACTGAGCTTCATTTAATTCTACAGTGTTTTGTGATTTCAGCATGTGATTAGAAGAGGTCACTCAGTGGGCGTTTAGATCTCCGCCAGCACCTGGTGAAGCACCTGCTGCAATGCCGCCACAACTGCCCACATCAAATTCAAAACCCTGACACTCGCCTACAAAACGGCAACTAAAACAGCTTCCTTGAACTCACTCATCCAGGTCTACACTCCCTCCATCTGTCAATGAAAGATGTCTGATACCACCACCACAACAGGGACGTTCTCTTTTGTAGTTCCCTGGTGGTGTAACGATCAAACTGTTTGATCTGCAGAGTCTCTCTCAATCTTTAAGAAAAGACTAAAGACCCAGATGCATCTTATTCACTCTATGTTTTGCCTCTTGCACTGCCTGTAGACACCTACATCCTCTCAGACTCAAACTTTGCTCTTACTCTCTCCTGATAGGAAGATCATTGAATGTGGTTTATCATCTGTCAGATGTAGACAGATAGATATATAGTTTATGAAAGGCCTGTCAGTCTCGCAGTGATAAGCAATAAAGAGAAGTGCAGTGTCTGAACCGTGCAGAGAGAAGAGACTGATTCTGGGATTAATAAATCAGTCCCTGTCATCGGGTGTGTCCTTGCTGATCCATGTCCTTGTCCATTCCATTTAGGTTACAAGTTCATTTGTCTTTACTCCATACCCACATGTTGTCATGAGAAGTGTGTAGTGAGTGCACTGTTCCCTCTTGCTGAAGTAGTTCAGATCATGCAGTAGATTTAAAGGTGGAGTATGCAGGATTTGTCAGTTGCTGTCTGTGGATACACAGGAGGGTTTGTTGATGAATCTTTGTCCCAGTTATAAATACTGACACTTTGGGTTGGAAAAGTGTCCAAGAATCTCTCTCCAGAGTCACAAGCAGAGGTGGGTAGTAACTCGTTACATTTACTCCGTTACATTTACTTACGTAACTTTTTGGATAAATTGTACTTCTAAGAGTAGTTTTAATGCATCATACTTTTTACTTTTACTTGAGTATATTTGTGAAGAAGAAACGCTACTTTTACTCCGTTACACTGGGCTTCATTCCCCTCGTTACTTTCATTTTTATCCATCTTATTCAAGGCACGATCTGTTTGTTTTATTTTGTCAGGGAGAGTTCCGCCAGCTCTTTCACGTGCCTCTGTTTCACCAATCAAACGTAGCTACTAGCTAGGTTTGACCAATCAAATGGGCACACGGCAGTCACATGGCCGCACACAAAATCTCCGCGGCAATGCACAGAAGTGATCACACCGGAGCACACAGACACCAAAATGAGCGGTCAGTCATGGCAGAAACAACGGCGTGCAATTCGGAACCAGAAGAGCCAGAGCAGCCCTGGCCTCATATTCAAACTATTTTTACCTTAGAGAGAAGAACATCATTTCAACATTAATCAACATTATTCATAGGCGTAGGAACCGGGGGGACGTGTCCCCTCCAATATTAGAGACAGGCGCATTCGTCTCACCCAAAAATTATACCGCGGAGGAGAAAAATATTTGATTTTTAAATCTTTAACTCACGTGCTTTTATTTTGAACGCGCAACGAAGCGTCATGTCACTGGTCCGCCCGCCCCTCCCTCACCGGCTCAGTGTTTGGTCACTCAAGACAGGCAGACTGATGACAGAAACTCTTTTGGACGAGTTAAAGCGGTCTGAACGTTGCCATGAATATGGCTTGTTTATAACTTTTACGTTGTTAGTTTACGTTCACATTTAGAAACCATATTTTTTGAGTTAAATCATCTTAATCCTGGGATGGTCACTCGTCCATTATTTAACTGCTAACTGTCAGTGTTCCCAAGTAACGTCAACATTAGCCAAAATGTTTTGTCATCTCATTTCAGCTGTATGACATTATATTAGATATTATGTGCAATAATGTCTTATCAGGAGAATGATAGTAGCTACATAGAGTAGTGAGGCAGGTGAAGCAGTGAAAGGTGGAGAGACTGAGGAAGCTCAGGTGAGGTCTTAAATTGATCAGTGAAATATGTATTAGCTCGTTATTACTTTTTAAATATAAACAATTGTATCATGAGAAGAACTGTAATTCATTCAGGGAAAAGATAGGATAGCCAGGTGGAGCTTCAGGGTGTGAGGTAAGGCTTATAAATCATTTTATTGATTATAATAGATCCAGAAAGGAGAACAGGTGAGGACTGATGTCAAGTTGTTTTTTTTAAAGATAGATTTTCAATAATTATTTCATTATTTCCACAGTACTATAAGGGTTTGGGTTATGATTAGGTTATCAGCTGCACTAGAACACCCCACTAGTGTTCTGCACATTTATATGGTGAAATTCTTCTCCATAGTGACCGAAAAGTGGATATTTTTTTCCGTTTAGTTTTAAAATGAGCCACCTTTATGCTCAGGAGCTGAACCTTAGACGTGCATCTCTGAAGCTATTTTGTATGTTTAGGAGCAGCAGTGCAGCAGCACGAAGGAGACAGGAAAAGGAGAGGATGGTACAGGGCTTGAGGTGAGGTCTTAGAATAAATTAGTGAAAACTTTTACTGTAAGGGTTAGGTTATGCTGTAAACAGAGTTGACAGTATGAGCCTATACATTGTTAAAAATCTTCATTCTGTATGATAAAAACCTTAACAGATACTTTTTTAGCTTTTGTAAGTCAAATGCTGATACTGTACATTACTATATGTAATGTTGTCTGTTGTAAATACATTAATGCCATGCAGGGACATCAAGGGCTTGAGGCAGGGAGTCAAAGTGAAGGAGAGACAGGAGCAGACCAACAGGTAAGAGAGAGAAACATAACAGTAGATATTTTACAAGAGTTCACAAAAAAGTGGAAAAATGGGATTACTTGCTTGTAGTACGGATCTGTCAGGTTTCCGATATGTGTCCCCCCCAATGTTAAACTCATTCCTACGCCCTTGACATTATTATTAACTAGGGCTGTCAAGGTTAACGCAAATTCCCTTTAATGCCACTATTGTTTTAACGTGCGTTAATGTACGTTCTGTTATATTGGCCTGATCAATAGTTTGATCAGCTGGAAATGAATCAACTTGGGGGGCGGTCTTTCTAAAGTCCAAATTGACTCCTCCACAAAACGTTTGTGACTGCGCTGCATTATTATAAGTCATGATGAAGAGTCCAGACTGTCTCTCCTCTTCATCTCCTCGGTGTGTGTCTGTGTGCAGTTTGCTGTCTGCTCAGAGTGACACTCATGTAAATGATCCTGCTGCATTAATACAAAAACATGAATAACAGGGCCGCATTAAGTTTTTTAACATGAATCTTAAAAGGTGTTTAATAAACAGGTTAAGTGCATAGCCTATATATTACCTTCTTTCTTGAGTCTGTTTGCTCATGCAAAATGAAACGTGATTAATATAAATTAAAAATGAATATTTAATCGTGATTAATCAAAATTAATCCACAGCAACCCTGTGATTAATCGGGTTAAAAATTTTAATCGTTTGACAGCACTAATATGAATTTATTATTAGGTAAGGGAAACGGTTTGGTAATATCTGAATTTGCACATTGCGATTTTATATTTTTGTATTTGATTACATTCATGCCCTGATTATTAAAACAATAAATCAGAAGTTACTCAGCAGTTACTCAGTACTTGAGTAGTTTTTTCACCAAATACTTTCTTACTCTTACTCAAGTAATTATTTGGATGAGTACTTTTTACTTTTACTCGAGTAATATTATTCTAAAGTAACAATACTCTTACTTGAGTACAATTTTTGGCTACTCTACCCACCTCTGGTCACAAGTAACATTGACAGAGATTGTTTGTGTGAGTCTACACATGTTGGGGGGAGAATCCTGCATACTATTCCTTTTAGAGTTGGTGTACATTATATATATGTATAATGTTCTTTGTAATGTGTTTGCTGAATCACTGTGCAGTAGAAAGTGTGCTAAGCTATGGTCTCCTAGGGTGGTTCTCCAGCTGCGCTGAGGCTGAACACCAGGTGCTCCAGAGAGTGGTGAAAATGGCGACCATCCTCCCTGAGATCACCGCTGTCTGAGGAGAGTGCACAACATCCTGCAGGACTCAGCACACCCTGCACATCATCATCTGTTTCACCTGCTGCTCTCAGGGAGAAGATACAGGTCCATCCAGGCCAGGACCAGCAGACTGAGCCACAGCCTGTATCCCCAGGCAGTGAGGCTACTCACTAAGCTCAGAGGTGAATAGTAATAATAATAATAGATTTTATTTATAATGCACTTTACATTTGAAAACAAATCTCAAAGTGCACAATACAGACAACAATAAACAATAGCAATAAAATCGACAACAGAACGAGTCAGTAGAAACAGTCAACAGATAAAATCAGATAAAATCAGCCAGGAAAAGCTTTTTGAAACAGGAAGGTTTTTAGTCCTTTTTTAAAAGCATCCACCGTCTGTGGAGCCCTGAGGTGATCAGGGAGGGCGTTCCACAGACGGGGAGCAGCAGCCTCGAAGGCCCTGTCGCCCATGGTCTTGAGCCGAGTCCTGGGCGGGCGCAGACGGTGCAATTGGCCTGACCGGGTTCTGGCTGAGGTATGTGGGTTGAGGAGTTCAGTGAGGTAGGTGGGGGCTGCACCGTACAGACAGTGATGAGTGTGAAGGAGGATTTTGAATTCGATGCGGAGGTGAACGGGGAGCCAGTGCAGAGTGCGAAGGATGGGGGTGATGTGCACTCTCATCAGGACCCGAGCAGCACTATTTTGGACATATTGGAGCCTTTGTAGGCTCTTGCCCGGGATCCCGATGAGAAGGGCGTTACAGTAGTCCAACCTGGAGGAGACAAAGGCATGGACGAGCCTCTCTGCAGCAGGACGGGAGAGAAATGGCCGGAGTTTGGCAATATTACGGAGGTGAAAGAAAGAAGTTTTGCAAATATGATTGATATGGTTGTCAAAGCTAAGATGGGGGTCAAACCAGACTCCCAAATTAGTCACGGAAGGAGAGAAGGAAAAGTTGTGGCCGAAGAAAGAGACGGAGGAAATGAGGAGAATAGTCCAGGTGGAGCACTAATGCTGACAGAGAGAGGCTGTATTATATCATCCTGATCAGTCTGCATGCTGCACAAAGTGAGAGCCTTTTTTTTTTCACAGATAAATAGATAGCTCAAACATTTGTGGGGACATCTCTGACTGTATACGTTCTAACACCTTTGCCATCATTGAAACCACCGGACCTCTGCTGCTGCTGTGAACCACATTCTCATCAAAACACTTCCTCTTCTGTTCTCTGAGAAAAATAATTTCAAAGAAACAATGAGGAACCAACACAGGCCTGTGATACGAAGCAAAAATTAGGGTTAGTGAGGTGACATCAGCTTTAACACTGAGTTTACAGAGTTACAACGGTCAAACTCTGAGGGACGAGGTGTTTGACTTCACCTGTCTGTTTTCTAATAAACACTGTCTAAAGAAAACAAGATGCATGAATGCAAACATTTATCTTAACGAACAGTCAGCTTCCTCTTCTTCTCCTCAGGAGGTGAAACACGTCACAGTCACACATGAACTGAGGGACTCAAAGTGTGACTGTAAGACTCAACATGTCTCTGATGGCTGCCTCTCATGTTGTTGATCAAGAATTTATTTATTTTTTAGCTGTTTGGACATTTGCAAGAAATTCAGACACAGTTAAGACACGGTCAACTTTGGTGAACTTTGATCTCAACCAACAGCAAAGACTTGTGTGCGGTTAACCGTGTGCATTCGCCTCAGCAGATGATGGTCACTTCCTTGCATGTGTGCATGTGTGACTGTGCGCTAAAAGTCACAATGAGGAAGTGACATCGTACTAACCACAGGAAGTGGGTGTAGCATCTCTCTACTAAAGCAGGACTTTAGAGACTCAGACAGTTATCAGCGTGAGAACAAGAGACAGACGAAGGACAGAGACAGAGAATCATGATGGTTGAGTTCAAATGGATCCAAATTTCTTTGTTTCTTGTGGCGCTGCTTCAGTTCACAGGTAAGAATACAAATATCACATATATTACTGACTATATTATTACTATATGACTTCACTTTAACTGAACTAAGACAACAAAATCTGTTGTTTGTTTTTAACATGTTGACTTTAGTGAACTAAAGAAGAAATGATCATCACACTAACTATGAACATAACAAAGATTTACTCATTTCACTCATTTTTCATCATTTTCTCTCATCTTCTTAACAGCAGCAGCTGAACAACATCCTCCCTCCTTCACTGTCAGAGTTGGAGATGAAGTTACTTTATCTTGTGGAAATGTGATAGATGGTCAACAAAGATGTGACAATACTACATGGATCTTTGTTGGTTTAGGAAGCAGAGCAGCAGTACCACTGTTTGAACATGGGCAGATTGTTGAAGGTGACAAATCTAAATCAGACAGACTGAGTGTTACAGAGAACTGTTCTCTGGTTATAAAGAAGGTCACAGTCGAGGATGTTGGTCGTTACACCTGCAGACAGTTTGACAGATCAGGACGACAACAAGGTTCAGACTCTGTGGTTCTTCTGTCTGTTGTTACCAGTGAGTATTTACATCATAATGTTTTCAGCTCAAACTGTGAAACATTATAATAATTATGATTATAGTGATGAAGTTAATTTGACTCTTGTTGATTTTCTCTCACAATATCTCCATCTGCACCAGTGACTGAACAGAAGAAATCAGATGAGGTGACATTAAACTGCTCTGTGTCGACATATGAACCATGTAGACACACAGTGAAGTGGTTGTATGACATTAACAATGCTGTCAAACGTGAAGAAGAGAAGACGTCACATTCTTGCTAAGCTTCTGTGACCTTTCTGACTTATCATCACATTTACACATCAAGGTTTAAATCTTTGAAGTGTGAAGTGACTGATGGTAACAAAGTGCAAGTTTCCCTTCAGTCTTCAGTCCTCAGATGAGAAACCAGGTGAGAATATGTTGAGCTGTTTAAAGTCACTTCAAACTGATGAGAATAATTATCTAAAATATTTATTTATTTTGTGGATTTGAAGTTTTAATGTCACATCACAACACAAGTTTGTACTGAGCATTTTTTTGACTTGTGTTTATTGTGCAGGTGAGGAAACAGCAACAGCAACAACCAAACAAAAACCGGCTACAACCAAACCAACAACAACAACAACAACAACAACTAAATCAACAGGAGTCCCTCCTGCAGTGTCTGCGACCAATCATCCTTCAATAAAACCAAACGGTAGAGACTCAACATTCTGAAGTTTTGAAGTTCATCACATCACAACAAGTTTTGTGCTGAACAGTTTGTTGACTTGTGTTTATCTATGCAGGCAAGGAAACAACAACAACAACAACCAAACAAAAACCAGCTACAACCAAACCACCACCACCAACAACAACAACAACAACAACTAAATCAACAGGAGTCCCTCCTGCAGTGTCTGCGACCAATCAACCTTCAACAGAACCAAAAGGTAGAGACTCAACATTTTTATCTTTGTGTTTCTACTAAATTCACAGTTATCAAAGACCTGCAGACAGAATGTTTGTCTTGGATCTGGTTTGTGTTGTTTCATTAGTAAATGGTTGTTTGTTTTGAAATGTTCTACACCAGCGTTTCTCAAACTTTTTACACTGAGTACCACCTCTAAAACTGTTGAGCTCACCAAGTACCACCATTATGACCAAACATTAAATTACAGTAGTGCAGACCTACAGTATCCAGCTACAGACAGGTCAGGAGAATTATTTTAAAGAACATTTGAATTTACTTATATTTTAGGTGTTTTCAGTCTAAATTTTGCAGCATTTTGATAGTTTGATATATTTTTGAAATCATTTATAAGAAAATATTTCTGACATTCCTCCACCTACCACTAGAGGGAGTTTTTGTACCACCAGTGTTAAACGAACCACAGTTTGAGAATGTAGGCTCTGTAGAGTGGCTGTTGACAAATCAGCATTTTGAATTGTTCCTTACAGTCATAAAGAACCAATAACAGAAGAAAACAAACCTCTTAGAACAAGAAAACAAGGTTGAAGATTTTTTCAACCCACAACCACACACACACAGCCCTACAACACCCAGCAGCTCTGTTTGTCGCTCTGACAGTCAGTCAGTTGGTTCGTCCACAACAAGTTCCCTTTGGTGGTCACAGTTTTCACACTAATAGGCAGAGAGTGACCTATAACAAAAACACACACACACACACACACACACACACACACAATCACAACTTTCTGTCTATGAGGCTGAAACTTAACATGGAGGTTGTGGGAGTGGAAGTGTGTGTGTGTGTGTGTGTGTGTGTGTGTGTGTGTGTGTGTGTGTGTGTGTGAACACACAGATGTATGCTCATTTGTGGTTGCAGCTACTGTCAATTCATGCTGTGTTTTTGTTTGTTGTTACATTTTCCTTCTTACAACATCTACAAACATTTACAGGAAAGAACAACCGATAACATTAGCTACACGAGAAGCCAGCTTTACGAATGGCAAACATTAGCTACACTGACCAACTCTTAATGTTAACGACACATAACAACTACTAACATTAGCTACAGAGAGCAACTGCTAATGTTAGCTATGCAGACAGAAGTAATCAAATTTAATTACTTTATGTAATATTGTCATATTTGGTAGGTTACTGACAACATTTTTTGACAGGTAATTAGTAATTATACTAGAGTACATTTTAATGTCACCCTCCTCTCTGTAGGTCCAAACTTTTTGTTGTTGTTGGTTTTTTTTCTTCTTTTTTTTTGCTTTTTTTTAAAATTTAATTGAATATTTTGTTTTTATTGGATGGGTTTTTTGACCAAAAGCATTTCATTTAGGTGACGCTATCAAATGAAACACTTTTGTAAATCACGTGTCTCTTTTAGCTAAATGATTTTGAACAGAACAGAAAGCTGCAGCCAAAATGCTCCAAGTGTTTTCATTCTTTTTCATTTTCTACAGGTTTGAGCTGGCTGTACATCACTGTGGCTGCAGGGGTTTTAGTCGCACTTTTGATTATCGTTGTGAAAGTCATCAAATGGAAGAGAGCTAAAGGTGAGAAGACATAAAACTTTAATAAACAAAAAAATTAATGAAAGTGGATTTTCTTTCTGGAAGCTAATGACTCGACTCTTTTCTGTCTTTTCAGGAAATGAAACGCAGATGAATGAAAACATTGTGAGTTTATAAACTGTTGTTCACTATAAGTTTTGATTCTGTGGATGATAAATGATCAGATAAGATAAACTGAGTGGTGGTTACCACAGCAAAGGTCGATGAAATGATGATCCACTGGACTGAAATTGTAGATGTGAAGATGTTTTGACTCCCATCACACTACCTGTACCTGAACCCTCCACACATATACAACACATAGACTGTACAGGTGGTGTTTGTATTGTGTCCTGACAACATGAGCATTAACTGAAGTGTGAGATGCTTTTTGAGCAAATCTAACCAGACTGTGTTTGTGCAGGAACTGACCTCCAACCCTGCAGGGACTGTTCCAGGAACCAGTCAGGACACGGTGAGATCACACACAGTTACTCTGAAATAGAACTTTATTTTACACTCTGTTCAGTCTTAAGAGTCTGAATGTGCAGTAAAAAGAGAAGTTAGATGATGTGAGAATAAGAGAAGTGTCAAACGGTGGAGTGTAAAACCAGAAACATCAAACCACCACAAATAGACGAGTATAACATACAACATTTTGGGATGTCACTCTTTGTTAGAAGTAATAGAACTTAAAGGGACAGTTCACCCCCAAATTCAAAAATACATATTTTTGGGGGGATATACTGCTGTTTATCCATATACATAGCTGTGGTGTGAGATGCAGAGTTTTGGAGATCTCAGCCACAGATGTCGGTCTTCTCTCCAATATAACAGGACTATTTGAAAAATTCAAATGCAGTGTCTCTTGATAAAAAATCATGACCTGGTTGCTCAAGATAATCCACAGACCTTCTTGTGGACAGTTTCCTGTATGAACTATTTTCTTTCTATTGGAAAGAAAGTAGTTCTGGTAGATTCTACTGCAGAAAGAAAGTAGTTCTTACATGAAACTGCTCACAGCAAAATCTTTATGGCCAATATTTAGACAACTAACACCAAAACAACACCAATAGCTAAATACAACAACAGACCAGAGGGAAAATGTGTATTTTTGATTTTGGGGTGAACTGTTTCTTTAGCTATAGCTAAGAAACAGATATTTTTTTTATCATTAACGAAAGGTGTCTCTCAGAGTCAATATATCAATGATGATTACCCAGGCTTTAAATACCTGCACTCTTTGACTATATGCTGATGACACTGTTTAATATTGTTGGGCTGACTCCATACAGAGGCTGAAAATGTGCAACTTTCTTTTAATATTCCTCAAGAGGCACTTATTGATCACAATATCAAATAGTGTGTCAATACTGCATCAATATATCAAATATTCAGGCATCTGGATTGTCAAAAATACTTTAAACTGCAGTGGATGAAACTTGACTTTCTTTATAGTAATAGAACCTGCTGAACTGTGTTTAGTAGGAAAGAATTATTGAAACTTTATTACTTCCTGTATTTGATTATGGTGAGGTCATTTAAAGGCATGTTATAAATCACTCTGCTCTAAAATTAATTATTGGTGATACAGACAACAGCACTGACCATCGTCTATAGACAGTTTACTGACCTCTCTCTGTGAGACGAGATCAACACTGGTATATATTTATCTAAACAGCCTAACAGACTTCAAACATTAAGAACATCTTGGTGTGCACTGCATCAGGTGGC
>JAJHUR010140500.1:250583-275583 GCA_027495735.1 Lutjanus campechanus | reverse complement strand
AAGTTGTGTGTACGACTGGTTTAGGAGAACTTGTCACATTCACCAGTTTTCACACATTTTGAATTTTCACTTTGGTAAGAACACAATTTCCAAGTTGTCCAGACCTGTCGTAGGAGTCGTGTGCAGTCAGTCTGCTGTTATCCAACCCCAGGTTTTTGACTCTTGACTGAATAATTCATTATTTTGAGTTTGAAAAATAACTTCATTTAATTTAACTTCAGAATTATGTCGACATTATCCTGTTTGACTGGATTTCTCTGTCATTTCTTTGTACTCTGAAACTCGCAGAGTGCCAAAACCATACATACTGAGGATGGAGCCACCAGGCTAAAACAAAAGACTGGCTTGTTTAAGTGAAGGCAGCAACCAAATGCAGCACAACCACAAGACACGTTTGTGTTAGAGGCTTTACACCTACACATAAAAAAAACAGCTGGATGCAGGAAAAGTCTCTGGGGAAAATGTGAACACTTGGAAATGTAACCATGGAAATGTGTTACTATCCCATATTTTTCTTTTCCAAAAGTGGTAATGTATTTAGGATCTGGAAAATCATGATGGTGATGTTTTTTTTAGTTGCATATAATTTATTCCTTCCCAAAAGAAGAACAGTCGCATATTGGATCCAGGACCAGGTGCCTTTTATCACAAAAGAAGCATTCCTTTGTGGCGGGGATCTCCACACATTTTTCTCATTTGGCCTCCCAGACTTACTGTTTATAGACTCTACAAACCCTTACTAAACATGACTACAAAAACAGACTGACAACCGTGATATGTGGATCTGAAATAAATGTTTAAATAAAGCTAGCGAGTGCAGTTGAGATTACTTTTGTCACACAGAAATACTGACATTCCCAAACAACCCCTCCTGTAGTAAGATATGATGAAAAGTGGGACTCTATGGGCTTTCTTATCTTTCTCTCACTGCTCTCTCGCACAGTGATACATCACAGTGATGGTTACAGATCACCAGGTTGTTATGGTAACCAGATTACATTTGAGATTCCTAGTTCCCATGGTAATGTTTAGGTATTTATTTGTGTCCGAGAGGAGCGTCGGTATAGTACACCTCCACACACACATGGTGGTATGTGCATTTTCTAAACACCGTTATAATAAATTAATTTTTTAGCACCTGGTATATGTGTGAAAGGTTGAGACTCAGAGCATTACCGTACACATGGCAACCAAGAATCTACCAGTGTTTTAGTCTTTTCTTATCATGGGTGTCAGTCAAAAATACGGTTTACAAACATACTCAATGTTGGTTTTATTTTTCCGTATGAAAATGGTCAGATTTGCACATAATATCCTTTGATCAATAGATGTATAGCTGAGACACACTGCTTGTGCTGTTGGATAAATTTGAAGCTTGTTTTTGGTAATTTGTGCTCCACAGAGCTCATCTGCTGCTCTGCGTCATGCACCGCCACATGGACATTGTTGTTGCTGTTGTTTTTCTGCAAATCTGGACCAGTTTTTAATTACAGAGAAGAATAGAACACAACAACAGAAGTTACTCATTACACCTCCACTTTTATCTGGTTAATCTCTCCTGATTAATCTGTCCTGATAAATCTCTGGTCAGATACAACAAGTGAGCTGTAGGTGTCAACAGGGTGATAGAAACACGTAATTAACATAACAGTGGACAGAAACAAGAACACAAAACATTTCTTTCTTTCTGTTCTCTGTCTCTCTCTTTTGTACCTCACAAATGCCAGTAGATTAACATTAAGCAACCCCCTCACACCTCCTTTAACAGTCTCCCTCCAACACAACATGCACAGAGACATCTGATAAAGCCCACATGCTTTCTTGTGTCTCCCATTAGTACAAATAATAGCAACCTTAGACAGATAATAGTGTTTATGTTTGAAAGTCATGATCAGCATCTTAATCTAATCTCCAAATGATGACAGAGTTTCTCTACAGGGGGTTATATATTGCAGCATGTATTTTGGGTGGGCGGGCAGATATGTGTGCCTTTATTTAAAGAGGTCATATTTATTATATGTATAAGGAGAACAAGAACACACTGTGAGTACTGCTCTCTGCTGAGCCATCATCCTCCCACACACCACCTCAGTTTTACTGTTCAGGGGCTGTTTTCTGAGAGCTCTGAACATAGTAACTCTAAGTAAGCTAATGACAGAATTAACACCTTGCAACACCTCCTCACTAAGATACAGTTTGTTTGTTTTTAAAAAGTGTGATTAGTTGATCCAAAAAAGGAAAAAACAATGCAATAAGACGTGTAATTATGAATTCTATTATGTAATAAACATCTATGTTGAATAAATTGTAAGCCATACTTAAAAAGTAGTCATAAAATGTTTGAAAAAACAAGCCTACTTGTACAGTAGCCTAGTCACATGATGATAGTTTTTATGTTTATTTGCCATGCTGATAATTCTACTACTTAATATATTTGATATTAATGGGGGAACCCTGTTCTGTCCATGAATGCCTGGTGAGGTTTGGACATCCTGGAAATGACCTGAACTGCGTCACAATACCAGACTGTGAAAGTGCTACAATTGTTTCAGTGCTGATGAAGATTGTGACAGACCCAAGTCATCACTGCTGTACTGTTGCATTTTTTCCCCAAATATCTTTTTGCATTAGCATTACTGCACCGGGTGGGAGATGTGTGTGCATCTCTTATGAGATCGACTACAAACAGTATCCCTGCATGATCTAATCTGTAGTGTTTCATTAGCTCACTGTTGTCCAGCATTTGGAGAATATTTCTCCTTTGTCTTTTTGTCTTTCTGCCATTTTCTCCTCTGCTTAATAAAATCTTATGCCTCTTAAAGTCCTTCTCCCTTCTCCAAACAGGTTTTCACTTTAGGAGCTCTTTTAAGGTCTATGGTGGTTTGTGAATAACTTTAATCTTTACCAGAATCTCGTCTTTAACTTAAGGAGATATTCTTTGAAAACTTAATTTTAAGAATTTTCTTAGAATTTCGTCCCAAGGAGGAAACTCTTCGTACTACGAAATTTGTGAATATGGCTCCAGTTCTCTTCTGTTCAACAGAGGTTAGAAAGTTATTTGGGTAATAGTGATGATGTGAAGATTTGTCGATTATTAGAATCTGGTCTCTTTATCCTCTTGTCTCTCCTTTTTCTCCGTTTATCTACCTCATTCTTTTTGTTAGATATATTATTATTTATAGAATTCACGACATTGACATTAAAAAAAAAAAACTAAAAAAAAACTGACACCCACTCCAAAGTTTTGCTCTTCCATCTGTTCCCAGTATTTTTTTTTTTTTTTTCATTTGTATTTTAATATTTCCTGTATTTTCTTTCCCTCAGCTTCTCCAACATCTCCAGGAGCTCCGGTACCAGCAGGCAGCAAGCCAGATGAGCGGCCCAGCAGAAGCACACTTCCCGTGGTCAGCCAGTGCACAGCAAAGCCCCTCATGTCCAGCACTGCAGCTCCCACCAGCTTCAATGCTCCCAGTGACGCAGTTCCCAGTGCTACCAGTGGTGTCACTGCTGCTCCAAAGCCTCCTGCAATGAGGACCAGAGCTCTGTCACTGCAGGCCAGGACCACCGCTACAGGTCAGTAAACCAAATTCATCACACCAAGCAAATTTATAGACATTGTACGCTTACTCATTTACTCACTGCTTTTTTCGGTTGCTGATAAAATTACAGTTGTATATGTTTGAAGGCTGGTTTCAGTGCTTATGTGAGGGATAATGTATAGTGAGCCGGTTATTATGATGAAATAACTCCCCAGAGAGGTCTTGAATCACCCTGAAGGGGTTTATTCATCATAATGACCGACTCACTGCTTATCACATAGCTTATTACTAAAACAATAAGTTGACACAAAATATTGATTTAAAAATTATTTTATTGATTTAAAACTGATTTTATTGCTCCTCCAGAGGCTTTGATCAGAACTGCATCCATAGCAACCTTAGAATGCTTAGTAACTGACCAATCAGAATCAAATATTTAACAAAACTGTCCAATAATATAATTTAATTTTGACATTTTAATCAAACTGCATCAAGTCTGAATTCTGTCTTAGATTTAAGTCTGAAATCAGGATTCTTCTTGATACCTTCAAAGGCTAATGTAGTTTGTCCTGCTCATTACCTGTGTTGTCTGAGTTTCGGTCTAATTAGCGGCTCGTTCATCAGCAGTGATAACTGCTGTTTATGTGTTCAGTGAGAATCGGATTGGTTTCGATGTTGTGACAGACATTGTGCTGGGCTGCAGCTAACGATTATTTTCATCATCTATAAATCTGACGATTATTTTCAGAAATTGTTTAACCTATAAAATGTCCACAAAATTTTTTGAAAATGTGAAGAAGTGCTCATCACAATTATCCAGAGCCTAAATTGACATTTCCAAATTTCTTCCTTTGATTAATCATTGCAGCTCTAGTGTTGTTTGATAGTGTGTCTGTAAAGAATTGGAGCAGACTGGGTCATGTTCATCACTCTGAGTTGAAGTTAGAAAATGCGAGTATAAAAAGGGTGACCGGTTTCCGCATGAACCTGTCAGTATTTATTTTCTGCCGCCGTGGGCAGTTTTGTTGATGCCACAAGATTGCAGTTTATCCTAAAATCCTTTAATTCAAAATCCCAATGTGAGGGAAAAGGAAATCTCTGCTTTACAGAATGGCATCCATCCATCCATCCATCCATCCATCCATAATAATAGATTTTGTCAATACAGTATCAACATTTTTGTTTTTAAACATTTTTCGTAGTGTTTTTAATGAATAATTTGGAATTTTACAGAAAATACTAACAAACTGTGAAGAAGAGATTTAATTATTTTTAATTTAATTATTATTAAGCACTTTTTCCTACATGCCCTGAGAAAATTTACAATTCAGTTTTGAGGCTTGTAAATGATTTCTTTAATGCTCCGTTTCATTTTTGTAAAGTTAGTGTATGAGGGCTGGCACAATTCATGTGTTTTCTCATTGTGTGTATGAATATATCAGAGAGTGTGACTTTGTATTAAAGGTGTGAACAACTCTGCAACTTCCCCTCCACCTACAACAGGGACTGGTTAGCAGGACGGCTTTATAACACACCGGACATGGGTAACTTTCCTTTGCATCAGAGGACAGAGGCAGACAGCTGTTGCAGTGGTGTAGCCCATCTGGGTCAGAGACTGGATAATTCACGAGATCCTATTACAGAGGGAGAGAGGGCCAAGGACAGACTCTAACAGAGAAAAAGAGAAACTAGCTCATTGAGGACTGAAGAACAAGAAAAGGATGGTGGAAGATAGACTTAAAAAAACAGCAACCCCATGGTCATAATCTGGCTTCCCTGACTTCAAATCTTTTCTCAGTTTTTCAGCTCACTGACCGACCATCTCTCAGGAGAGAGTGCTCAGGGTTGACTTGTTTTCACAGTTGTAGCTCCCTTAACTACAACAGGACAGTGTGAGCATCCACGTCTGGCCAGTGAGCGAAACAAAGCCCTCTAGAGAAGCTCTGCGATGGGTTTTGACTACTTCTGTGTCCTCTCCACAGGTCTGAAGGCCCCAACAGTAAGCAACCACAGCACAGCCAAGACAGCAGCCGCCAATCAGACCGCAGCAAAGATGGCTCCTACTGCCAATCAGCTCGTGAAGCCGGTATCCCAGTATCCCTTGCAAAGAAGTGGCTCAGCAAGACTCAGTCGACTGCACAGCACAGGTAAGGATGTGTGAGAGGCTGTTTGTGTGAGAGTTACCTGCGTGTGTACTTGTCCTGTGTGTTGGCAAGGAGAGATGTTTGTGCTGCAGGTGTGTCAGCGTCTCAAAACCGCATTAATCCCTGGATTCTTGGCAATGGCTACAATGGCAAACCTCCAGTGTTCTCACAGCTACTGGATGTGATTTGTTTGCTTTGATGTGTAGGTGCATCTTGAAACTAAAGCACCTGAAGCTGTGAACCTGTTTCATCTGGTATTCTGAAGGTGATTTGGCAGAGCAGCACTCTGTGCCAAACAAGGATGATTTTACTTAAAACACTTGAAGATGTTGCTGTTAACTTTGTAGTTACTGTTCGTGCATGTGGTATTAACAGTGAGTTGGATTTGATTGTATACAAGGGTTTTGGTGATGTGGCTCTTTTTAAAAGCCAGTACTGGTTGTGTGTAGGTTGACACTCTTGATGGCTAGTATTTTGTGCAGCTGCAACCCCAATTTAAAGAAGCTGGAATGTAATGCATTGAGAATGCAATGATTTGCAAATCTTTTGTGACCTATATTTAATATTTAATTGAATATAGGACAAACACAAAATATTTAATGTCCAAACTGATTATCATTTTTTTTGTTTGTTTTTTTGTAAATATACGGTCTTTTTTATTTATTTAACCTTTATTTAACCAGGCAAGTCATTAAGAACAAATTCTTATTTACAATGGTAGCCTGGCAAAAGGCAAGAGCCTCTTGAGGAAAAGGGGACAGGGGCTAGAGGGGTATCAAAAGATAAAAGGACAACGACCCATACAACGTGTGTTACATAAAAGACAACAGTATAAAAATACAACCACGGGCAAGTGGCTAATTCTTTAATTTGATGCTTGCAACATGCTCCAAAAATTGGCCAGGAGCATGTTTACCATGATGATACATCACTTTTTGGTGTTTGGGAACTGAGGACACTTATTGTTAAAGTTTTAAAAGGAATATTTTCCCATTCCTGCTTGACAGTCCAGGGTCTTAGTTGCTGTATGTTGCGCTTCATGATGCACCACACATTGGGCTGCAGGCTAGTACCCGAACTCTAGTATTACAAAGCCATGCTGTTGTAATACATGCAGAACGTGTCTTGGCATTTTCTTGCTGAAATAAGCAGGGAAGTCTAACTATCATCAGTCTAAACATCATCATCATTGTCATCATGTTGCATTAGTAGTTTGAGTAGGCTTAGTGACCCCATACTTTAGTAGCCCCAACATATGCAGAGCTAGCCAGCAAATACTCTTCACCGGTTTTGTAGGATGTTGAACTAAAAGGCACAAAGGAATCAGGATGTTTCTGAAATTGTAACGTTGTGTTGGCAGAGGCTTGCAGTATGGGGATAAAACTTAACGACATGGAATATTTGGTGGCCAGTGGCCACAGAGTAACTCATGGACTTTCATCACTCCTGAAACCTGTCTCGAGTGATAGAGAGCTGTTGTAGCTGGTTGGCTGTGTGCAGGACAAGTCTGGTGTGATGGGTTTGAACAGTCTGAAAACTGTGCAGTACAACTGTATGCTGCCTTTCCTCTGCAGCATCCTGTATACTGAGTACGACTTCCAACAGTGAAATGAGATTATTCCATTAATTCCAAACCACACTGCTGGATGTTTACCGTTCAGCTGCACACACACAAACTCACATATTTGGGTTGACTGACTAAGGCCCCTGGAAGCTTAAGCAATCATAATTATCATCCCTCTGCAGTCTCTCTGTAATTATTCTGCTGCTCCTGAAACACACTTGTGCTCACAGACACACACACATTATGTTCTTTGAATTTCGAGTGGATGGAACTACATTTGCATCCCTGCAATACTTAAGTCGGATTTAATCTTAAGTGCTGTTTAATGTACTGAAACACTCAGTTCTCAACCAGTAAACACTTCGCTGATTGATTGACCCATGCAGTCACAAAAATGACCAGCATTTTACACCAAAAACTCAACTTAAAGTTGCTTTAGAAATGATTTTGGCATCAACACAATATTTTATGCCAGTAGCGGATACATGTACACTCACAGATGTTGTCTTAATGTTGGAGCTGCAGGTTTCCTCCATGCAGGCCCACCATGAAGCCAGGGCCTGTGGTTGAGGCCTCTCCCCATGTGGTGACACTGGTCTGGGCCTGGGCGCCTGGCTGCCTCCCTCCTGTGGCCAGTCCTTGAAGTCTCTCTGGGGCCTGTGGGGAGCCACTACTCACAGACATGCTGTCACACTCGTGATGGCAGTCAGCCTGCACTTCATACACCCCACGCTTTTGATTCATACACCTCTCTCTCTCATTGACACACACCACAGCAGCCCTCAGGCGACAGTGGTTAGCAGTGTGGGCTTTTAAAGCACCCAGTGGCTTTCTTAAGCTCTTTATTTCAATCGAACATGGACACACACACACAGGGCTCTGCTTTTATTGTCCATAAACTGTCTTGTGTTCTCCGGGGACTATTTATGCGTCATGCCTCAGTTGTAATTTTTGAAGACTGATTGGAAGTTCATATACAAGTCAGATTTACTTGTATTGCATTTATTGTACCATGCAAATTAAAGTTTAACCAGGCTTGGTTTTTGTGTAAAAATGTATCTTAGTAGTCTCAATCACAAAGTAGCACCGCACTAAAGAAAAGTATGTCAAACCCAGTCAAAGTGAGTCAAAGTAAACACAGGATTTGTGGCTCCTCAAGTTCAGTTACCTCCTGCTGCCATTTGGGGCTGCCAGTGTGCATATATGCCTGGTGCTGCTGTCAGTAACAAACTTTCTCTTTCTTGCTTGTTAGTCTGAGTGACCACCTTGATTCTGAAAGAAGCCCATGGGGCCAGAAGTAGTTATAATTAAAGGTGGCCAAAGTATGCACATATTTTACTCAAGTAGAAGTACAGATACTTGTGATAAAAAAGGTAAAAATAGTAAGTACTGATTCAACTTTTTTTAGTCACGTAAAGGTGAATTTCTGACCTTGTGCATGTCATGCATGGTATGCACTGATAGATACAGCAAGTTGTTTGAAGTAAGCATGTTATTTATAGTTCCATAAGGTAGAAAATTTGAATAGGATCCAAGCTCTGTGGCTGGCCAGGTCATAAAGACTTAGTTATGTTCATTTTTATTTTAGTAATTAGAATAATGCAGTTCTCTTTTTTACCTTCAGTATGAGAATCGGCTGTTTTAATGTCTTGTAGGGGAGAGCAGAGGAGGCTCTCAAGTGTTTCTGTAGTGCTGTTCATACTGTATCCAGTGGCCACTTGATACACACTTTTCTTTGGAAAGACTTTCTCTGTAAAGGAGGAATGCAGCACTTGTTTCTTTTTCATGTCTTCTGATCGCCGCGCCCTCAGTTTGAAAAAGTAGAGAGGAGTACCAAAACTGAAGCTAAGCAATGAACTGCTGTGAGCAGGGTCAGCAACAAAAGGTATTTTAGCCACTTAAAAAAGGTCCACCTAAAAAAAATTCAATCACTTTAAAGGGATAGTACACCCAAAAGTCATTATCTACTCACCTTCATGCCGATTGAAGGTCTGGTTTAGTTTTTAAAAAACTAAACCAGACCTTCAGTCAGCATGTAGATAGTAGATAATTACTGAATTTTAATTTATCTCTTTAAGCGTACCCAATAACAGAATCTAACTACCAACAGCAATAAGACTTACAGAGCAACAGTAACCATGTTCCTGTCCACAAACTCTCCCTCAACCTCAACCTTTGGCTTTGTTGTTTTGAAAATTCAGCTGAATTTGAACAAACAGCTGCATGTATAGTGTGTGAGTATATGTTTGTGTAAACCAAAGAGAACTCTTTTCACCAGGCTTCTGTGTGGCTGAATAGATTTAATATGGCACCTGCCACTGAGAGGTGATGTGCGAGAGCGCGGCTCCTCCCACACTCTCTGGTCTCTACAGTATCTCTTCTTTCTCTGGTCCTTTTCATCACATCTAACCTTGACATGATTCATCTCTGACACCCTCATTCAAATGGAGACAGAGAGGACGAGAGACTTGAGAAAATAATGATGGAGGGAGTGAGCGAAGGAGGGAGGGAGGGAGGGCAAGAGTGAGTGAGCGGCAGAGAGAGATTATTCAAATCCCACCCACTCCCCCTCCCCCTCCTCCCCTGCAGCATCCCTCCCTCCCTCCCTCTGTGTGTGTGTGTGTGTATACACAGGCTTCACAGAGCTTTGGAAACGGCAGAGAAATCGAGGGAGTGTATAGATGCTTGTCTTTGTCTGTGTATATGTGTGTTGTGTGTGTAAATGAGAGCTTAATTTCTGTGACACACCTCTGTGGTGTGCGTCAGTGGGACAGATCGCCGGGTGTATTGCGGACTACTAATCATCACCAGTGTGGAGGATTTTCTGTCCTCCCTCACAGACACACACACGAGTACTACCTCTCTCGTTTCCCTCCATCTTTACTGTTGGATGATTCACAACCACCTGGACAACGGTGGAGCACGCAGCTATTTTTGGCGCCATTTTCTCTTCTACTTCTATTGGCTGGGCTGCAGAAACCAGCACTTCTTTGGTTTTTGGGTTGTTGTTTTTTTGTTTGGTTTTTTTTTTTAGTTGTTGTTTTCCAGTGGTGACTCTGTGGCTTTGAATTGATGAAGGGCAGCTGGCAGCTTAATGGACTCGCTTGTTTTCCTCTTTGTGTTTTTTTTAATGCTTCTCTTTTCCTCTGGACCGAGTCAAAGCTTCACCTTTTAAATTCAAATTTTTTTCTGATCTTCACCTGGTTTTCATAACGATGCAAGGTGCAAATTTTATCAGCAACAATCTCTAAGTCTTTACTCTCTTTTTTTGTGGACTAATTTTCACTTACTTCTGGGATTAAAGAGGAAAATTGTACAAAAATACTTAAGTGACAACAGTAAACTGGATAGACGGGCAACTCTGGGGATTTGGACCACAAGAAGAAAAACTGGGTCAGTATTTTCTGCAGCTCAGGAGTCTGAGAGTCCACAGAAGCGGATAAAGTGTTGAAAGTCAAAGTTCTTACACAAAAAGACAATCCAGAAGAGAAACATTAGTCTTGAAAAGTATTGGATTACCAACAGAGACAATGTTATGGTCTCCCAGACTGTCGCTGTCCAACTTCCACGTGAAGCTGACGGCCAAAGGACTTTTCCGAAACCTCCAGCTGCTGTCAGGATGCAGGAAGAACACTGTGGTTTTCCATGCAGGTCTGGATATGCCCCTGTCCTCCGTGTCCTTCCGTCATCCAACCATCAGTTGTTCCATCTTTTCAACACAACCATCTTTCCACTCATCAATCAGCATAAGTTTCAGGCCAACAGGTTGATCAGTGCAGTGTGTCACGGACCTCCGAACCATCTGTGATCCCATCCTCAAATAGCTGCTTTTAGAAATCTCAGAGAAAGTCTTTTTTTTTTCCATCCATCAGTCTGTCCAACCATCCATCCATCCTTTCATCAAATTCCTCTTTGCCATGTGCTCTCAGAGTACTTTCATGCAGGCCTGAAGCTGATACCTTCCATCATCCACCATAGATACACATGGCTGGGTGGGGTTTAAGCTAGCTACCACACCCTAGCAAAGGAGCGGATTGTGATTAAAACCACTCATACGTTCCTGAGAGAATTATTTTTGCTAGTTTGTCTTCATTCACGGTCCCTTTTTGTGATTAAGAACTCCAAATAATCAGTGATTGTTAAATAATGTCTTGATGCCAGTATAGCATCACAAGTGGGGTTTGCCCAGATCCACCTGACTGTGCCTTGTGTATCTTTTTGCCTCACCACAATAAAACTACTTATTTTATGTACATTGTTTACCAATCACTTTTTTCCACAAGACTTTATCTCTCCTTTCAATCTTCCCCCTGCTTCACTTTGTCTCATGGGTGGGGTTGCCTTTGAATAAAGTGTTAGGATCAGCTTTCTTTGCCTTCTTTCTTTTTTGGCTTGGTCTTTAGTCATGGGATGGCGAGCCTGACTCCACTTCACCCTCTCACACCTCCTCCCCCTGCTCCTCCTGTTTTCCTGCATGGCGTTGGCCGCCATTGTTGCCTCCGTCTCTCCTCCACTGTGGGGGCTTTCAGTATTGTGCATGCCGGCTACCACAGCCGCCATGCGCGTATAGGGTTACAATAGGCTGTATACACACTACCGTGCGTACATGAGTCTGTGCGCGTGTATGTGTGGAGGCTTTCTGCACGAGTGCCTCAGCAGTGGCGTGATAAATAGCCATGGCTGCGGGTTCCTTTTAGCCGTGATATCCACGCCTAAAGGAGCACCAACCATGTGACTCACACACATACACAGACCAAAAATAGCCAAGGACACATCTGGCCTTTACATACTCAACCATTGAAAGGGTGCTCTCTATTTGTGGAGGGCTTGTGTCTTCTGAGTCACATGACAGAGACTTAATGGTGTTTATTTCTTTAATACAGGAGGTACAGCATTTGGCAGTACACTGCTGTGCTCCTCTGAACGTTTGTTGTTTTCCAGTGCTCTGTAAAAGGAAAACGCAGTGAGACAGAGAGGAGAGAGGATGTCATTGTGAACAACTCTCTTTGGGCTTAGCCTGTCAAGCTAATGGGACACAATGTTGGCATTATGCTAGCACTGAATGAACATACATGCTCAATGTTGCCGTTGCTTTGGCTGTTGCATTTCATCTGAACACAACATGAGGTAGTGAACTAGAAGTGTATATGTGAACAACTAAATCAATAAAGCTTCTTTAGTGTTTTTTAGAGACTGAATCACCATAACCTCGCGCTAACAACAATTCTGGGTAGAAAATTGGCAGTTGATTTGAATCACAAAGCTATGTAAAATCGACAATCCTTATTATTCCTGCTGTAACTGTAACATTGAAATATAGTTAGACATGGTTCTGTGTTGCTCTGCTAGCCTCTTTGATAACCAACCAACACCGCCAGTTGGACTAACTCAGCCTGGCCTGAAATATCTCTGAAATCTCTAAAATTCATAAATCATGCTGCCATTAAATTATTTTTGGGTGATTCAGGGGTTTTCGACCCAGAAGTTATTATTATAAACATGATTTGTTTCATTACACAGTTTTGTTGAATACTTTATTCTAATTGACCAGTTATGTACATATGCACTCTGCTGTGTTATTTCTGAATAACAGACCGTTGCTATGGACACAGTTTGATCATAGATTCCAGAGAACTTAATGCAAGCTGTGAAATGATTTTTAGATCAATGTTTTGTGTGAAATTGTTTTTTTTTAAGTAAATAACTATGTAATAATCCACTTCAGGGTCCTGCCAGGCCTTATGGGATAATCAGAATTTTGTGTGAAATACAAAATATTCACATGAGAGATCTACGTATAAAAATAATTAAACAAGGAGCAGCTGTAAAAGAGAGAAGCCTTGAGTTCACAGATGAGATAATCCACTGATGATACCAGAGAGTTGAACTTTTTTCTCTGTTTACAAGAAGGAAAGAAGCTAACGACAGATTTCCCCAGTCCGACTTGTACAGCTTCACGTGGGTTTTCTTGTGTGTTTGCCAGTACCATTAGGCCACTGGGTTTACTCTGAAGCATTAATGTCTTTCATGTGTCCCGGCTAAATTGCTCACTAATTCCTTCATCATCTTTTACAAATCATTTTGATCCATTTAAACTCTCATTAAATTGTCTGCGTGTTTTTTCATGTTCAGCAGCAAATGATCTACAAATCAGCTCATGTTCTGCGGTCAGTCTTTTTCTCATTTGGTTTTTGCTCATCAGAACACGTTCCTCCCTGTTCTTCAGTAAATATTCATCATGATGTTCCTTTCGGCGTTGTACTGTGTGTATTCCTGCTGGCCCATCTGAGTGCAGCAGCACGTGTTTGGCTGCAGTGTGTTTTCTCAGTCTGAGCTCCACAGACCCACTTCCCTGCTGCCGCCTGCCATCACTCTGAAATGTAGGTTAGAGCAGGCTTTAGTCACCACGTGCATGTGTCCACACACACGCAGCAGAGACAATTCATGCACGCGGTGCAGTGGTTCAGCTGAGGCTGGCCAATCGTGCAAGCTTTAATCTGATGTGTAGTTTGTTTTTTTCCCTAATGTGGTGGCAGATGAGGGCATTAGAGGTTGTATGTGCTGAACTGGAATATTCTCAGCAGACACATACAGTAGATTTCGGCTGCAGTATTTGTGAAACTGGGTAGAGATGTTCTCTGTGGAGATCAAGGGCAGTCATGTGCAGTTGATCTTTGTCCACATCTGGAGCTGCATCTAATCTAGAAACCTCATGTGAAATGAGTACCACTTGTTTAACACAGTGTCTGCCTCTGAGGCCAAAAACTGCTTTATGTTCAACTCCAAAACAGCCGGTGGTTGAAGTGGTTCGAATTATCTGTGCATTAATGTCACCACAGTTGTTTAACCTCCTCTTTAATGAGGAGCGGGGGATCATTTTAATACTGGGAATTTCTATTTTAGGCCTTTTATACTCAACATGTGGTTTTTGACTCTTGAGTTTCTCTCAGCAGGATGTCCAGCCACTGAAGTGGTTTGGCTCACCTATATGATGATAATCATCGACAGTTCTCTCCTGTGGTTTGGTAGCACTGCAGTTTTACAACCCCTCGCTGACTGGTTAGATACTCTCCTCTCAAGTGTTCCCCATTCATAAGGTCACTCAGAGCCACTAGCTGTGTTTGTAGCCAGCTGTCAAGTCAATTTGAAACAAACTTCTCAAGTGAGGCCAAAAATAAAAAGCAAATTAGTGTGTTTCCATCCAGAATTGTAAGAATAAAAAACGTTAAGACAAAGGATGAACATTAAACAGAGATTGAAAGAGTCCGCTTATAAAGGACAGTTCTCCCCCAAATCAAAAATACATATTTTTCATCCTACTTGTTGTGCTATTTGCATCTCTAACCAACACTATCTAGATGGATAGAGTTTTGGAGATAACCAGTAGCGGCAGATGTCTGCCTTCTCTGCAATTATATTGGGACCACACAGCACTCGGCTTGTGGGGCTAAAAGTGCCTTTAAAAAGCACAACACATTTAAAAAATTCAACAGCGATTTCTCTTTCCAGAAATCATGACCTGGTTACCCGGTTAAGATAATCCACAGACCTTGTTGTGAGCAGTTCTGGTAGTTTCTACTATAGAAAGAAAATAGATTATCTTGAGTAACTGGGTCATGATTTCTGGAAAAAAAAAATCCTTCATCTTTACTCACTACATCTTAGCCTTTCTCACCTTCAGGTGTGGTTAAACTACAGGTTATTTTAAAATACAAAAATGTCAAATTATCAGGTATCTGTCATATACTTGGATGGAAACCAGTTCTTCTTACACAAGTCCATCTGTCAGCCTGTCCATGGTCAGTGCCTCTACTGAGGCTCTTCTGTTTCTACTGTATTCTGTCACAGTTCAACTGATCTGACACACGTGGACCGCGAGTAAAAACAATGAGCTGCCTTGGATAACATGATTGTTCGACAGATGGATAAAAATGGTTGTTGCTAGGTGACTGGATGGTCTAGTTTGCATGTAAACGGGTCATATAGTGGACATATTACACGTGCTCGGCACACTTGTTTCCATGGCAACAATCATGGGCTGAATCCCCAGCGTACAGACGATGTGAATCTATGATTGCACCTGATAGCTGATCATTGGCAACCAGTCCAGCTTTGGCTTGTATCAGGAGATATCTTATCTTTTCCTCCTTTATTTATGTTCCTCAAGACAAAACTGCTCAAGCAAATGCCCATCAGTGTACAGAATATGTGAATCTATGATTGCACCTGATAGTTGATCAGAAGTCTGGCTTCGATGTGTGTCGACTGGGGCTGCACAGTTAATTGCAATGTTATTGAAACTATTCTGTTTATATAGCACAATTCATACACATGGGCGATTCAAAGTGCGCTATATTAAGAATATCTTTTATACGATTTTACATTGCCATCAGTCAACCTTTTCCTACAGGAAACCACAGTTTCATAAGTCAAATATCAATCTCCCCAAACAACCAGACTCCATAAGAGAAATCACATATTTTGCCTTTGGAGTTGTTGGTCCACTGCCTCACTTTGTTTGTTTGTGTTTCTGTGTGACCTTGGTGAATCTGAACTATCAGCAAAGTCACATAGTAACAAACAAACTAACCAATCAAAACAGTAGACCAGCAACTCATGTTTTCTACAAGGTAAAATTACTGTTTTTGCCAAAGGATGGTGGCTTTGGAGAGAGCAATATTTGGCTTATTTAACTGTGGTTTCTCACCAGAAGAGGTTGTCTGATGGCAAAGTATAGAGGTGAAAATATTCTAAATATATCATACACTTAAACTGATATTTTTTTCCATTGTTTCAGTTTACATTGGAGGTGTCTACTGTAGTTAATACACTGACTATACACTGATAAGTGCCTCATACAACCTCTCTTCAAATAATCCAAACTATTTAAGTCTAAATCAGATTCAAATAACCCGGCCTAAACAAACCTCTGTTGAAATCTCACTCTTCATAAAGAAGGATTGGATTATATTGGCATCCATTTGAGTACTCTGAATAAACCAGATTAAAGAGATTAGGACCGCTACAACTACCTGTGGTGTGTGTGTGTGTGGTGAGCTGCCCCTATTTTTCTGCGGTGCTGGCACACTTTTTTGTCCTGCAAACACACATACAGAGTAATCCAGTGCTAATCTGTCTCTGAGTAGGTGGTGTTTTAATTTGGCCAGCATGACATAGCTGTACACTAAGATCACGGTTGTCTGCTTCCATACAGACTCTGTCTACCGAGGATACATCTGAGTCTGTGTTAATGAGGGCGCTGATTAAACCCACAACACTTCTTAAACTAATGAAGCCTTGATGTTGTCCAGAGCCAGCCTCTGTGATCGGTTAATAATTGTGTACAGCAATTGCAACTTTTCTTGTTATCTGTTACAGCTATTGATCATGAATTAATATTACTTTTTTTGAAAGCTATCTGTGGGAGTGCACATATAAATATATAGTAAATAATATACATGCTATAGACCTCATACCTGGTACACATGGAGCAATGCTCAACATATTAAACCTTCTAATTAGTGTTAAAGTAATTTACATTTGGCTAATAACTCATGAACCATTAGGAATGGAAGATATATTTTTGCACAGTGGGGTCCTTGGATAAACCTAATTTAAATGATATAGGCCACGCCCATTTCTGCAAAAAAAAAAGTTTGGTCATTTGAGATTTTTTTGCCTCTGTTGGCACATATTTCATCCAATTTTTACCAAACTTGATATAGACTTGATACAATATGATTTAGAATTTGTCTGTAGTTGGTTATCAAACTTTTGAAGGTGTAGCGTGATGCACTTAATGCACCATAACCTCAAATGCCAAATTGTGTTGCAGCCAAATCTTGAATGTTGTACATACAGTACATCTGATACAATCCTGTCAACAGGGGCCGCTACAGTAACTATAAACCATGATATCTCCACAATTCAGCTATCTTTAATAACTTTAAGAATTTCCCCCTGGGGATTATTTCTGTTTTGATGAATCTTGCTACTCAGAAGTCATACACAAAAGTGTGCGCATGACATTGAAGCATGGCACCAGTAGTTTCACCTTGTGACCATAAATCAAACACCACAATATCTCTTGAATACATTATTAAATTACCTCCAATTCTGGGTGGTACCTTCAGACATGAATCCCTAGCACTTCTTGCTGGGACTCTGCGTGAAATAATTGGCATGTGGTTGAAGACAATACAACTGCATTAGAAGACATGACACATTTGCTCACTAAAAGCCCCCGCTCTTCCTACATGTGACCTTTTTACTCTCCCACTCCCCACCTCCAGTCCCTCACTGGTTTTCCCCAACTAGTAACTCATGTTCTGATTGACAGTCCTACTGAGTTGTCATGAGAGAAGTGCAAATAAGATGGCTGACATGATAGTGATAACTCATTATCATGAAAAATTGAAACTACTGAAATGATAGATCTCTGAAGTGCATGAAAATGCAGCCAGCATTTATCATGCAGCCTTCTAATAATTCATATGATGATTCCCTCTGTTATTGTATGTTAGGAAGGTCATCTTACTGTGTACTGAAGCAGATCCTCATGACACGGCAGGATTTGTCCTTTCTGTCTCATGTAACGTGATGTGCATGCTAACCGTGTTGTTTCTCTCTCAGTCTGGGCTCAGCAGCTCTGCATGACTGCCTGGCAGACTCCAGGTACAAACCATCATCACCAGCACTCACACAGACCGGCGCACATTTCCACAAGAGACAAATACTTACTGAGATGTGTCGTCATAGTGGCAGCTCGCTTAACACATTTTAAATGAATGAATCTGTTTTAAATGATGATGATGATGAATTAGGCCTTATTCTGAATTTAGCATTTTCTGATCAAGATGTGTGGGACATGCCTGTGTTACTCAGGTTTTAGGAGCATTCTTTGGACTTTTGGGGTTTTTACTGCAGTTTGCAAGGCTGGCGTAGAGATGCATGCAAAAAAGAAAAGCCTAGATTTCTGAGCAGAAGGATAAACGTATCTACTTTTAGATATTTTAAAAGACTTGGATATGAACAGATATCACAATGCTGATATTTTCAAGAGGGTGGTTGAGCGAATGAAAGAGGGAGGCTGTGTTCATGTGGTCGAACAAGCCCACTACCAGTAGAAATACTTCCACTTTCATCTGAAGCATACATTTATGTAACATGTTCCCACTTCCCAGGCTCTCTCATATTTCTGCATCCACCAACATTTTCTACACGCTGACTTAATGATCAGAGCGTTCTGTTCTGCTAATCTTGGTGTTGAGAAGATAAATATGCATCAGATCTGAATGCGTAACAGAAACTCCTGCTGTGTTTCAGTGATGAACCCACAGCTGTGGTGTCCACAGTGTAATCTAACGAACTATGGCTTGTTGAACGAAACTGAATCATGTCTGATTGTAAGACAGCAGCAGCAGGTTGGTGTACATTAGAGCAATCAGGATATTTACTTCTGTCGTTAGAAATGCCTTTTTTCCTCACTTGCGTGCTCTGACTGTTGACAAGCTTTGACTGATCAGACTGATACAGCATGTTGTTTTTGGTGGCTGCCAGTAGATGGCAGTATCTTTGAAGAAATCACCACCAGCATTGAGGGTCCTGTTGACCAGGCCTGTACACCAGCACTGACTTAAAGTGTACAGACCTGTTGAGTTCACAGGAAATTTAACTGTATTTTAAACTGTAACTGTAATTTAACAATGCAAGTTGGATGCAGAATATACACATTACTAACTCAATGAAAATGAAACATGACCTCTCAAGTTTTTAAAGAGTCTTTAAAAGCAGGAAAATGCTTAATTTTAACCGGGATTTTCTCAACGTTCAGAATTTGCTTGAATTTAAAAATACTCCAATATAGTAAGTGTTTCATCGATGCAATCACTCATGTAAACCAAAAATCATTTAATATTTGAACAAAACATATAATCAAAGTTAATATGAACAGCTAGTAAAATAAGTGACAATATACATTGATTGTTGTGAGTTTGAAGGAATTCTGTCAACTTCATTTTTCATGATTGCATATATAGTAATAATTTAGATGTTATGATAAAGGCTTTCGCGGTCTTGAACTCTGGAACTTCAGCTAAGACTGACAAATTGGAGAGTGAGAATTTCATGTTAGCCCCAGCCCACAGAAACAGTCATCTTGAAAGCATCAGTATCCAGATAACAGCCCAACACTCACGATCCTGCAGGCTGCACTGCATTACTGACCCAGTGAGTTCACTGCTGCACAGAAAACCTATTTGACACCACACCAAAGTCCACTGGTTTATATTGAATTATTCAGAGAGAGACAGAGGGAGAGACTCTAATTGCCTTGGCTCTGGTATTGCTCTCCTTAATGCACACTCAGGCCCCATCATACACAGACTGACTGGCCATCATTACCACACAATCCCATGATGCATCTGTCTCAGCCTAGAACAGTCAGTAGGGCGTGTTCTCGTTTACCAGATGAGAGTGAATGTATGAGATGTATGTGCGCAGCATTTTTTTCTATGTCTGGATGTTGTGGTGGTCGAGTCCAGACTAACCTTTTGTTATATTTTCTTTTACTCACATGTATTTGTTGTATATGGTTGGATGAATGAGTGTTTCTAGTTTTGTTGTTGTGATCCTGCTGCGCTGCAGTTTTGTTAATGATGCTGAGTGAGTACACTGTGTGTGGTCACCATGTTGAATGTTGGACCTGCTGCCCGCACACTAAGACGTCGCCATTGTGTTGCAGTGGACAAAAACAAGCCCCGGGAGGTGCCAGCAAGACCCACAAACACAAACGGCAACTCACAGGGAGCAGCGCCTGTGGGAGGAAACAACCAGAACCAGCAGCAGCCTCCACCTGACCTGGTATGTCCTCTGCTTCTTCTTCTTCCCATGTACGTTTTGAGCTTTAAGATGCAAACTCAGCTTAGTGCATCAAGCACCAAGACTGAGGTGAGCTGTGTTTTTGACAGGAATATTTCAAGTGATACTCTACAAGATCCTCATTCTCCTCATTTCTTTCCAATCATGTCTTCTTCTGTGGTTTTCCTGGATGTAGAGTTTCTCTTGGTGGTGCCAGAGAAGCTGCCGCTCATTCTAACGACAGCTGAAGTTTCACAGGCTTTTTTGAACTGTACAAAAGCTTGGAAAATTTGGAAAAGACGTCCTCAATTTCACAAAGTTTTTATGAACTCTTGAGGTGTTTTTTTGTTTGTTTGGGGTTTTTTTTGTGCCTTTTTCAAAAGAAAGCGAGATGGAAACACTGAATGAGTTCTGACTGGGAACATGGAACTTGTTTTAAATGTTTTTATTGTGAAGCACCATTTTAAAAGATAACTTGGTATCATTATGTGTTATTCCCATGCTTCATTTCCATATAAACAAACATAACATGAAAAACACAGGAGAAACACACCCCCTAAATATCAAAGATAAATAAGTCAATGAATAAATACAGGTTACCAGATCCTCTCAAAATCCTTCAACTTGTCTTTAATGATAAATCAGCTTCTCTCAAGGTTAAATGTGTCTATCAGTTCTGGGCCCATAATTTCAGTGTCTTTTTCTGAAATAATAAGATTAGTTTTTTCAGAGTTACTTTCCTGACATATTTGGATATATCCAGGATTATTAAAATTGGGTCTGGGTCTATCTGGACATCAGTAACTTTTGACAAAAAATATGTCAGATTTTCACCCCATTTTCTACATTGTTGTCACTGTTTGAGGTTCAGCTGGCATCCTTTTTATCATGTCATCGTGTTGTGCCCTCTAATTGTGTGTTGGCATGAAAATTGGTGCCACCTACAGCTTATCTCAATGAACAAACTCCTAATAATCGCACAGTGACAGTAGTCGGAAAACAAGCATTCATTTGCATTTTCTTTCACTGATTTACTGCAAGTTCTAATCAAATTTATGATTCGATGGAAACGAGTAGCAAAACACACATTGTAACATTTTGATTTGATTTGATTTAAGTTTATTTGAACATAAATAAACAGAAAAGAAAACGACAACAGACAATGTAAAGTTTGTTCAAAAGACATACATAATAGACTATAATGGATTATTTTTGGTATATTTGCATTCCTTCTGTTGAAAGTTATCAAGACCATCTCTTAAATGGAGACATAATCATCATGAATCGTTGAAGAGTAGAATTGAATTTCACCCTAAGACGTTTTCTTTTGTTGTTTTTTCACTTTACCTGTTGAACTTTAGTTTCTTAAATTAGTGTCCATTTTGAAGACGTCATGTGTTTTTTTTTTATTGCTAGGTACCTGATGTGGTGAATGCTAATGCACCAGTGACACCAGTTCTCCCAGCTCCTGCCACTGATGCCACCAACACTGGGTCAGGCACCACTGGAGCCTCTGTTCCTGGGTTCAAAGCAAGAACAGGCTCACGATCCAGCCCCAAAACAGCATCCCGGCTGCAGAATGCATCCAAGCCTGGTGCAGCTGGGGCTGTTGTGGCAGATGGGATGGTCACGACTAAACAGAACCAGAGCAAAGAGCAGGCAGAGAAGAAGAACCAGGCCATCAACCAGCTGAGGAAGCTGCTCGTCCAGGGAAACAGGAGAGTGGAAGCTCTGGCTACAGTCATCCAACATGTCTTCACTGAGGTATTTCACTTTTTTTTACGTTTACAGTGGGAAAATATTCACACCAGCTGCCATCCCTTATTTACTGTTTTTAAAACACATCACAAAACAAAGGCAAACATGTTTTGTTAATATAACTAAATGTGGACAAAGAGCACAGTTAAAAAATAAATAAAAGAATAATATATATATGTATATATATATATATGTGTATATATATATATATATATATATATATATATAATATATGTGTGTATATATATATGTATATATACATATACGTATATATATATATGTATATATACATATACGTATATATACATATACATGTATATGTACATATACGTATATATACATATACATGTATATGTATGTATGTATGTATGTATGTGTATATATATATATATATATATATATATATATGTATATTTAACTGTTATTGATTTTCAGTGAGTTCAGTGAGTTCCATGGATTGACCTTTGTTCTGTTAATGAGAATATTTTGGATGCAGCCTGTTAATAACACTGTTTGTGGTGAGTCTGGATGGACCTCCAGTGTTTCATTTTGTGGGAATGGGTCTCTTTGTTCTGCTGTTGCACCAAACCACTTTAAAGGCAGATAAGGTGGATATGTTAGTACATGTAAATACAATATGGTCTCGTGCAGCTTCAAGGGGGTTGATGAGGGGAAACAATCACTTATCTGCACACCATCCTTCCCCTTTGGCAAATTAGAGCAAAACAGCCACAGCCTATAATTAAAGCATCGCTCAGCAGTTGTTGGTGATAAGGCAGGGTTGCTATTTAAGGTGCTGGTTGGGATGGAGTGAAGTAATGGCTGTTTTTAGTAGGAAGTAGGGAGAGGCTTGTCTGAGTCCACACCCAGCTGCCATTAACAACAACAACAACACATGATGCCACGGAAACATCCTGCTGCTGTGTGACACTGATGTGCTGATGGATCGGTGAATGTGTGTGTGTGAGTGAGGTTGCTTTTAATTTCACATTGTGTGTGTGTGTGTGTTTGTGTTGTGTATAATAGCTGTGTGTTAGCAGTTAGCTTTGCCTATGGTAAGTGCCTACTGTCAGCTCTGATGGGGTTGTTTACAAACGGTTGATGTTACCTTATTAAAGTGATACTCCACCCAAAAAGGAAGATTCACTAAATATCTACTCACCCCTGTGTTGATGTGAGGATGGGTGAAGATTGTGAAGTTCACAAAACACTCTGGACACTGGAGTCTCAGTGGAAAACAGTTAAATCCAGTACAGTTAGAGTAAATGGTTACTTACATAAGTCCATGTATCTAACAGAATATATGTAAAATACATAAGATATCATAAATAAATCATTAGCTGAAACTTCAATAGCATCCAAATCATGTTTATAGATAGTTTACAAATTAATTATTAACCATTAACAAAGTGTTAAAAATATCTGGTCCATTTCTCTGCAATGATTTCGTAAAGTTTTACAAATCATCATCATTCACGAATACTTACAGAATGTTATAATGTCATTTTGATCATCTGTTATCAGATTTGATTTCTTTGATGTATAATTTATAAACTGGTTCTTATATTACACAAACTATTGATAAAATAAACATTTATTACTTCATAGTTAATAAACAATGAAATGATCATCATGTTAACTAATTATTAGTAATCTTATTTACCATTTATTGATGATAGTTATTATAAAGTGTTACTGTTCCTATTGTAGCCGGCTGGTTCGTCTCAAGTTGGCTGGTGATTGGTCCATTTAGGCACCAGGATGTGTCAATCACAGAGTACCGGACATGAATAGGCTGCTCAGTAAATATTTGCTGTCTTGATTATTGGGATTAGTGATTTTATGTTCACAGAGCATGCTGGCATGTGAAATAAAAATGAATGAATGCAAACACACATTACTGGAACTCTTTTTGGATCAGCCACAATAACTCTCACTGAGCAGGACACACCTTCTCCAGTCTGTAACACCCTTCATTAGACCTGTTCCCTCTGTGTGTATTTGTACCTGTGAGTGTAAGATTATCTGTTAATTATGGTATCGAAAGTACTGATTTAAGTGTTCGTTCAAGACTTCAGTTCAGTCTTTGTTGTACTGTCTGAAAATCTGACTTGCAGCATAGCTAAGCTAGTGATTAGTTTGACTGACTTTTTCTGTTGCAGCACTTTGTGCAGGTTGTTAATTAAAAAAAAGAAAAAGGGGGGAAAAAGATCATTTTTGTGTGCCTGGGGATTAGTATTGTATCTGAATATTATGGTATTGTGACAACTCCAGTGTGTGTGAGTGATCAGTTGTCACTTTCACTGTTCTTCTTCTTTCTCTCCTCTTTGGTTCTCTCTGTCTGAAGGTGCCGGGGGAACATATGCAGAATAACACTCATGCCTTTAGTTTAGTGACACCTTGAGGGATTTTACAAGCACTCAACCACATACTTGAGTTTATTGTACAGGCCTGTTTTTTTTTTTTAGCTTCTACTGAACATACCAAACTTGCTGTAAATCATGTAGCTTATACAACTTGACCTGTATTGTTAAAGTAATCAGAGTTTCACTGGAGGTGTGAAACTCTGTTGTAGGTCACCGTCACTTTCTTCTGTCCACTAATTCTCAAAACTTCAGATAAAAAATGTAATATTCTTGTTTGGAAGTAAAACAATTAGAGACCAAAGCAAAGTAAAAATATGTTTATACAATGTTTTGGGGGAGTCACAGTTTCAAAGTTAAATTAAAAATTGCTTGATTATTGTAACTAACTCTGACCAGTTTCTCCAGACCCTTGCCTATTTGCAGTGTGTCATGTGTCCAAAGAAAAGCAAACACCTAAAAGACGCAGTGAACATCGCTGGCTGTTACATCACACTTGATACCATATGGACCAAATGAATCTTTTTCAGTTGTCAGGACATAAAGATCTGTTGTACTTCACAAATCTCTGGAAATCTGTCATCTCACAATTAAATAGCCATCTGTGCTAAAACAAGTATGTTTAAAATTAAAAATTGAATGGTGACCTCAAAATTTGTAGTCAAATCAAATTCTGGATTTTAAGTATTAAATCACAAACACACACACGCACGCACACACACACACACACACACACACACACACACACACACACACACACACTTGTCCTCTTTT